>PVKN010010133.1:0-22961 GCA_004027915.1 Capromys pilorides
GGGGGGGGGGTCCCTGTGCAGGAACTTCACACAGCACCCAGAGGTGGCTGGGCACCACGCCCTCCACCTGTAATCCCAGCACTCAGGAGGCTGAGGCAGGACATTCTCGGTGAATTCAAGGCAAGCCTGGGCAATACACTGAGACTCTCTGTCTCAAAAAGCAGAAAAGGAAGAGGAGAGCGCCCGACAGCCCCCTGGTCCCCCCAGGGGAGTTCTCACGCTCTCCCTAGGCCGCCAGGAGCGGCTGAGGTGGGATCACTGGCCAGGCTTCTCACTTTAGAGGTCAGTTCCCTTGCTGTCCCCAGGATCTAGCAGTTTTGGTACTGGTGTCAGAACCTCTCTTTTTACAAGATGGAGCCTAAATCCAACCCATGTGCCCAAGGCAGGCTCATCCATCTTCTGCCTGCAGACGCTGCAGTTGCCTATTCCTCCCCGAGGCCATTCGTGAGGCCGCCACGACCACGGGTGTGCAGCGAGGGGCTGACCTCAGGGCTGGAGCAGCCCTGGGTGAGCACGGGTGGAGGGATGTACTTCCCAGAATTCTTCAGCTTCCCCCTTCCCTCCGGCCAGCCAGCAGGGGAAGGGGGATTGAGTGGGCATACCTGTTTCTAGGAGGCCAGGGCTGGTGGCAGGACGAGTCTTGTTGCCTCCCATCCCACTAGTGTCAGCCCATCCCCAGGCCCCACTCAGGTGGCCAGAGGTCCCACCGCAGTACACAGGAGGACCCGGTCTCTGTGGTGGCAGAGCTGTCCCCGCTGCAGCCCCCACCCCAAGTTTAGGTGGCAGAGCTGCCCCCGCTGCAGTACTAGCTCCTCAGACTCCAAACTAGCACAGCTCTAAATGAGTAAACAGGTCTCTAGTAAATCTCACAGGCACAGAGCTGCTTTCACGAAAGCAGCACCGCCCCTCTCCTCCCACTGTCCGCAGCAGGTGGCATCTACGCAGCCACCCGGGCTGGGGGGCCATAGGGTTCTGCCGCAGGGGACCGGCATTCAGGAGGAAGCTAGGCCCCACCCCCAGCCAGGCCGCAGATCCCTGGCTGATCCCACTCGGAGGCACACCTGGCACTCCGTAGACAGCTTCCTAGTGTAGAGTCCATCCCAGAACTACAGTTTTTATTGCTATACTAGCAGCATGTTCATCCCTTGCAATATTCTGGAGCTGGGACACAGAAGTCTCTCACTACTGGTGGGCAGTGTTTCCTTTTATTGTGCTGGGATCGAACCCAGAGCCTTATGCATGCAAGAAAACTCTGACACTGAGCTACATCCCCAACCCTGGCACACATCTTAATGCATTTGTTTTGTCACCTCCAGGTCTTAAATCTCTTTTTCCCTGTGACAACGTAAGTCACAAAGCACACGCTAGGATTTGCCCTGACCATACCTGAAGAGGCTGTCAGTATGTAGCAACTGCCGCCGTGGCCGGTGGAGTTCCCCACAGCCAGGCGTCGCACTAGGCCGCACTAGGCGACTTTGCCGCGCGTTACTTCGCGCACGGTCGCCCGGCCCCATCTCACAGGTGAGACAGTGAGGCTGGGAAGGTCGTGGCGATGTTTCCAATGCCTAGCTTGGGGGCTGTTCCAGGGGTGACAACAGGAAAGTGACTATAAATAAACGATAAAAGGTCTGCAGTTTAGGTCAGACATGGGGACAGGAGGTCAAGTCCGGGCAGGGTCGAGACACAGCCCGCAAGGCCCGTGGTGGGCCGTCCAGTGCAGGCTCATCTTGCACCGCGAAGGCCCTCAAAGCCTCGTGGAGCGCCCAGGCTCCGCCATGCCTGCAGTCACTCTGGGTAAGTGACCTGACCGCCCGTCCTTTGCAAATCGGGTACAGCACCACTCTGCGGCCCAGTCGTTGTCAGGACCTGGTGGAGGTACAGCATGGGTCATCCCTTTACGAACGAGGAAACTGAGGCTGGAGAAGGCCTGGCGTCGCGCAAGACGGGGTCCAAACCAAGCGCCGAGGCGGCACAGAAGGGGTTATGATGATAGAGACGATAGCATGACCCAGGTGGCACGAGCGTCCCCGCGGCAGCACGCACCGCGCAGGCGCGAGCTGCTGGGGCGGGGGGGGGGTGCACAGACACCCGGAAGTCTGCGCCTAACGGGCCGCGCCGCGCCTGCTGTCCTGGGAGGGGCGGGGCCGCAGCCCCTTGGTGTGAGGCGCCATAGAGCGAGCACGGAGGACTCGGGTCCTAGACGCGTCCGGAAGTAGCTCCCTCAGGCGCCGCTCAACACCATAGAGTTTGGGGGCGGAGGCCAGGGGTCGCGGCGAGGGGGGGGGAACGACTTGCCCAGAACGGCGAGGACAGGGTGGCGGCCCCGGAGGAGGGGGAGGAGAGGGGGGTAGTGGGGGGAGCGGCGCGGGCGGAAGTGGCCGGGAAGGTCACTTCCGGCCTGGGCGTCCGTCCCCCTGACCCCAGGGTCTGAGTCGCCGCTGCCACCATCCGCAAGGCAGGCGCGAGGAGGTGGAGTGCGGCGCGGCGGCCCCGGACCGAGGAGGTGAGGGCGGGCGCAGGGGCGTGCGCCGTGGCTCGGGGTAGGCGGAGGTCGAGGAGCTGGGCTTCGGACGGGGGTGGGTAGGGAGGCGGGAGGGCGAGCGCTGCTGAGCGGGCGAGTGCGCGTGCGCGCCGTGGGGGGGGCGTGAGCGGGCGCGCGGCAGGCGTCGCGGTCCGGGGCTCTGCGCGTGCGCGAGCGCGGCTCCCCGGCCCGGGCCTGGTCCGTGCGGGTCTTTGCTGCCCGTCGCCCGCGGCCGGAAGTGCTGGCGACTCTGGGGGAGTTGTGGCGTAGTGCGGGAAAGGCCGCGGAAACGGCGATCGGGCGCAGCTAAGGACCCACGCTTGTGTGTCCCTTCCTTCCTCTTTTCGGGTCACCCGGCCCGTTGCTGCCCCGGGCGGGGGCGCTGGCCTTTGATCCGCGGGTAATGACGCGGGTTCCGGTGGCGGGGCCCGTTCAGAGCCCAGGTCGGCCGGCGGCCAAGGTCAGCGCCGCGTGGCCGGCGCTGACGCCTCTCCCCAGCTGGACGCCGACCCCGCCCCCACCCCAGCCGGGAGTGAGCTGGCCACAGAGGCAGGAAGAGCCCCAGTTCCCAGAGGTGAAGGCCGGGGTCAGGCTGCAGACAGTGAAGGACAAGCGAGTGTAGGCGAGGCCCATTTCGGGGCCAGAGTCATGCTGAGCACTGAGTCCCAAGATGAAGTGGGGTGGTGTAGGAAGGGGCAACTTTGCGGAGTCGTTTCTGTGTGGATTCCAGGTTTCGAATCCAACAGTGGGCAGGGCGGGGTCCAGTTGAGGTCCCCTGGCCTCAGCTCAGGGGAGGCGTGCTGGCCTTGGCCTCTCAAAGCTCACTGTGAAATCCTAAGCCTCTTGGTCTAAGTGCATTGACACCACCTGCGGTCTGTGTCTGTGTAGGTCCGGAGAACATTGACATCAGAGTCCTCCTTGGGTTGTTTCTTGTCTTTTCTGCCTGGGCTGGGTTGTAGTGGCAGGAGTCAGGCAGCTGACCCTTGTCCCTGCCAGAGGTGGTGGCAGGCAGGGGCTGAGGGTGTGTGTCCCTAGAAGCACTGGGGCTCCCCCACCGCCCAACTGTGGCCCTGGACAGACTGGCTTGCCCTGTGTTCCCGCTGGCTGGAACAGGTGGTAATAAAGCGTAACATCAGCGGAAGGCTCTTGGTGCTGTTCTTGTGGAGTCCAAATTCCTGGAAAGGCCCTGGAGCCAGGCGGCGCCTTCCAGTGCTGCTGTGACCTTGCATGTGTCACTTCCCCTTTCCCAGGCTCTTTCCTCTTTGGCCCAGTGAAGCAGCAAGCAAGGTCGCGGTTCCTGGACAAACCCAGACTTTGAAGAGTGCAGACAGACGGCCCAAGACGTTGTTGTGCTGTGAGGTGCCGACCTGGGTGGGAAAGCAGGGTTTGTAGGTCACTTGACCTCTCCCAGAGCAGCTCAGATCCA
Organism: Capromys pilorides; assembly: GCA_004027915.1. Lineage (NCBI taxonomy): Eukaryota > Metazoa > Chordata > Mammalia > Rodentia > Capromyidae > Capromys > Capromys pilorides. Next base: position 3,948 of record PVKN010010133.1, read on the forward strand.
AGCAGGAGACCAGGCAAAGAGCTGGGAGACTGTCCCAGGAGCCAAGGGGTGGCTGTAGCGGCTGGGGGTGTGCAGAGGAGGAGGGAGTCAGCCTAAAGGGTCCCAGACCTATGGGCAGGTGTCTGGGCACACAGCCAAGGAGTCTAGCAGTTAGTGATGGACACAAGGTCTTGGCGTCCCCAGGTTCAGCTTTAGAGCTGCTACCCCCCCTCCCCCAAACCCTGCTTGTGTCTGATGTGCATTGGCACTGTGCCTGGTGGTTGGACCCCTAAGCACAAAGAGCCCCCAGGACTGGGGTGTTCCCCCCACACTAACAGGGTAGAGTTCCTGACAGCAATGTTGCCTGCTCCATTGACTCTTATTCCTTAGCTTTGGTTGGGCCAGGGCGTGGTCTGTCCTGGAGGCTGCTCAGTCAGTCCCTGGCTGAGGTCTCTTGGCTCTGGGTGCTTGGGGTGCACTGTCCTGAGAACCTTACCCATCCATCTGGGGGACTTCAGTTCCAGGGGAGGGGCAGGGGTGCCCTGTGGGTGGAGCCGTTGGAGTCAGCACCTGTGCACATGGAGCAGATTGGGCTGTTCTGTGCCCAAGGGCCTGGGGGCCTGGGGGCCTGGGGGCCTGGGGGCCTGGGGGCCTTTGAGCTTCCCGGGTGGCTCCTGCCTTGGCTTTGCTTTTTCTCTTTGGACTGCACCCTGGTGGCCTTCTTCCTGTGGTGGGGGAGGCCTGGCCTTGCAGTAGCTGACACCGAGACCTAAGAGACATGCAGTGAAGTCCTGTCCCAGGGCGCAGGGCTGACCACTTAGAGCCGTGGGCTCCCAAGGTGCTGGGCAGTGCAGGGGGTGCCACTTGGTGCCATGGGGTTCAGGCGCGACTCTGCCAGGCCAGAACTCCAGTCCATAGTCATAACTATGGGGGGAGAGAGGCAGGCAGGGAGATGGGGCTCCGGCTCTGGGGTGCAGTGACACTGCCGTGGTCACCCCAGGCTGGATTTTGGTCTTCTCGGCACAGAGGCGGGCAGTACTGGCTGCTCCTTCTGCCATGTCTGTGCTGAGGGGGTGGGGCCCTCACTCAGGGACCTGCTGTAAACAGGGTCCCCCACTATCCCTCAGCATAAGCTCCTCTGGTCTCCTGACTGTCCGAGGTGTAGTGGGTGCTGAGCGGAGCAAGCTGGAGAGGCTGCCCAGTGCCTTCTGTCATGGCCTGGTGGCTTAGCGGATCAAGGCCAGGGCTTATGTACTTAGTGAGCCCCCGGGATCAGGGCCTGCAGCCAGGTGGGAGAGCAGGTGGAGGGGCGCCCCCAGAGCAGTGGGGCTGGTCCTGTGTGCCTGGCCTTTTACTATCAGACATCACTTTTATAAGCAGTTGCAGGCTCCTCAGAAGAGTGGAAGGTACAGTGTGTTCTCGGGGGCCCCCGCCCCAGCCGCCTCTGTCAACATCCCGATCAGTGCCTGTAACCATCCAGAGTCCGCCGCCGCTTCCCGGAAGCTTTTGTTTGGTTTTGGCAGGTCCCAGGTCCTCAGGTTTGAGAAGAGGAGCAGTCAGCTCTGTAGGTGTGGGGACAGCTGCTGGCCAGGGCCCCTGCCATCCGGGATCTGCCCACTGTGAGCCCTGGGGAGCTGGGTGACATGGTAAAGCCTGTGGAGCGGGGGTGTTGGCTGCAGCAGAGACTGAGCTTTTGCACATTTGCCTAACCTGGCCCATCAGCCTGAGGTTACCCTGACCACTTGCTCCTGTCCTGCCACAGGGGACCAGACAGCCCTCACTGCTTGCAGCCATGTCTGAGCAGAGCACAGAGATGTGTGGGACAGGCTGTGCTGGCTGGGCCCTGCGGATGGGTCCCTGAGACCCTCTCCCCATGGCTGGACTGAGTCTGGGGCTGTGTGTGGCCCAGCAGCCAGGGAGCTTTGAGAAGAGGGGGCAAAGGAGGGGCATGGGGCTCAGGGGTGGCAAGATATGGGGGATTCATCATCCAGCCAGGCGCCGTGGCAGCCAGAGAGGGCAAGCTGCTGCCTGAGCCCTGCCTCCCTCCGAGTCCCACCCTGGGGCTCAGTGGCCTCCTTCTCTGGATTGCTTTCTTCTGGACCTCCTTAGAGACAGTGTCTGAACCCAGGGCTTGGTGCTTGACCCCTCTGCAGTGGATGCTTTTGAAGCTGCCCCATGCCTGCTCTGGCCAGGGGACACGCACTATACAGACTTCCTGCTGGCTGGCACTTGGGCCCCCACTGTAGGACTCTTGCAACTGTCATTCCTGGCCCAGTGCTGGGTGTGTCCCCACCCCAGGTGCACTGTTGCCCTCCCCAGCTCCAGGAGTGGTGTCTCTCCGTGGCCTTGTCCTCTCCTCATGGCCTCTTGTGTGCTGTCGCTAGAGCAGCACCACTCAGGGCCTGTGTCCAGCTGTCGGTGGGCTGCTGGAGCTGTGTGGTTTTTCCTGGTGTGGGAGGTGCAGCTGAGTGGCAGCAGCATCTGGCAGCGGGAAGGGTCAGGTGTCTGTCAGTGACAGGTGGCCAGAGGCACAGGTGGTGGGAGGGAGGGTCCTCCAGAGCCCAGGGCCTGGTGCTGCTTTTCAGCTGCACCCAGCCCCAGCGCTGCCTGGAGAGCAGGGTGGGAGGAGGGGAGACTGGCAGCCACAGAAAGGGGATAATTGGCGGGCAGGTATCCAGAGGGGTGGGTGGTTCTAATAACAACAATAATAACAATAATTCACCTGGGTTTTAATAGAGCTGTCAGGGAGTGCTAATTGGACCGCTCAAGGGCCCCTCTGGGTGCTCTGCATAGTGGAGGTCAGCGGGGCGGCTGGGAGCCTTGACTCACACCGATAATCAGATCACACCGAGGCCTCCGTGAGGTCCCGCTGAGGTACCCACACCCCCTGCTGCGCGGGCCTGGGAGCAGCAGCAGGGAGCACAGGCTTGGACACGCAACTCGGTAGCTCTGAGGGTCAAGCGGGGGAACAGCCTCCGCCTCTCAGGAGCCCCGCTGCTCCCCGCCAGGGTCTGCCCTGATCCTCACAATTCTACTGGCACCTCCTGGTGCCAGCCCTGGCTGGCAGTGGGAATTAGAGGCTCCAGCTCACAGTGCACTCCACGCCGTGGCAGGAGTTGGGCTTGATGCTCCAGCCAGGAGGCACCTGCCCTGTGCCTGTCCCCTTGTCAGCGTGAGCGTGAGCCTGTGTCACAGCTGGGCCAGGGTCTCAGGGCGCAGCTTAGCAGCGAGACTGGAGGTCTCGTCCCCCCCACAAGGCTCCCTGGCAGAGCCAGAATATCTCTCCTGTGTGGGGGAGTCTGAGCTGTCTGCAGAGCCAGGTGGTGAGGCACGGGGCATGCGGGCCACTGGACGGTCCTGGACAGCAGCACTCCCCCGTGCCCCGCTGTACTCCAGTGCTGGCGTTCAGGTGTCAGGCAGGCCACAGAAAGCCAGGCTCGAGGGCAGGACAGCTCTGGCCGGGAACACCCCCACACACACTTGGGAGCCGGACTTATTGTTGCAGTGCAAACATTATCACCCTTGGCAGAGGAAGCAATGGTGGAAGATGACCTCTGCTTTCCACCTTGACCCCTGGCGGGGCCTGGCACGGGCTCAGTCTGTGTTTATCTCGTGCATTTTAAGTATGTGCGGTGTTGTAATCAGACTCTGTGTTTTAGAAGTTTGCTTTCCTTTAGACATACTTGCACACCAAAAGCCTGCTTTCTTGTGGCGCCGTGTGCAGGTGTGTGAATCCAGCCTTAAAGTTGCACAGCCATTGCCACCACCCAGCCCAGACATTTTCGTATTTTATTTTTTATTTATTTTTTGTGTTTTTTTTTAAGGAAAGGTCTACAGGCACAGGGTGTTCAGGATCTCACTACTGAATTGGACTCATGATCCACCTATTTACAGCCTCCGAAGAGCTAGAGCTGGGATTACAGGCGCGCGCCACCACGCCCAGTCTCAGTTACTGTCTCAGCACACCCCGGGGTGGGGCTGGCACGGGTGTGAGGGGCAGCACGACAGGCCTTGGGATCGATCCTCCGCCCCAGCACCTGCAGGGCGCTTTAATCCACTGAGCTATTTGGCCGGCCCTCTAGCCCAGATGCTTTCATCACCACTGAGAAACCTGTACCTGCTAGGTCGCTCACTCCTCCCCACCCAACCTGGGGCAGCCACCAGTCCCTTCATGGCCCAGGGGTCACCTGGCATTTCGGTGTCACGTGTGTTACCTGGGGTTGCTGGCTTGGACATTCACCATGTCATATGAGGACTGTGTGTCTGGCAGTTTGAGAAGCAAGGCCTCGTGAGGCAGGTTAGCAGAAGAGTGCAGGCGTCTCACCGTAACAGGAGGGTGGCAGGCTCCTGGCAGGCTCCCGGGAAGGCGCGTGCTTACGCAGTTGGGCCTGGGGCTGTGTGCCGGGCTCTGCTGGCCAGCCTGCTTCCTTCCTCCAGGAGCCTTCCTCTGTTCAGGTAGCCTGCCTCCGCGGCTCGGCTGGGGCTCTCATGCCCAGCTGGGTGTCTGGTCCCTCCAATCACTGGAGCAGGCCGAGGCAGGATTGAAAGTTCTGGCCCAGCCTGGTCAGTTTAGCAACTTATTTATTGATTTTTAAAGATTTACATGTTCATTCGATACTGGGTCTTGCTGTGCAGCTCAGACTCATATGATCCTCCTTTCTCGGCCTCCCCAGTGCCTGGATTACAAGTATGCATCACCACCATGCCTGGTTTCAGTGGCCAGCATGGCATGGTACAGGACTGGCACAGCATGTGGTACCAGGGATTGAACCTGGGTCCTTTTGCTTGCCAAGCAGGCACTTAGACCACTGAGCTATCTCTCTGGCCCTAGTTTAGCAATTTAGCTAAGACCCTGGTACCAAATAAAAGGAAAGGAAGGGCTGGGGATGTAGCTCACTGCAAAAGCCCAGGACTCAGCCTTGTTGCTGGGGGAAAGTACCTTGCTCTGTTGTACAGAGCAGACCTCACAGGAGGTGCCTTGCGGTGCCAGCCCGTCCTGCACTGAGTAGGGTCCTTGGGTGGGCAGAGCCAGGCTTAGGCACTGGCCTTGGCCTCTGTGGGGCAGGTCCCAGGCTGGTCTCCCTCCTCCCCTCCTGGGCTGGGCCTTGCTGGGACCCATGGGTGTGTGGGATGCCATTGGGTCAGGATTGACCCTGAGCTGCAGTCTGCATGCGGGGCAGTGCCATGGAGAGTGCCCAGGAAGCACCAGGAGCTGGCAGGTGGGGGAGATGTGGGCTGGCTTACCTGGGCTGGCCAGGCCAGAGGATGCCCCAGGGCCCAGCGCATGGTGCTGTGAGTCTGTGGGCTGTGGAGTTGGGCAGCTCTTGACCCTCAGCCGGGTCTGCCTGGAACTCTGGAGTCTGGAAGCCACCTCCCCCTGGTTCCTGTGCAGTGACCCCAGTCCCATGCCTCCAACATCTGGACATCCATACCCCTGTAGGGAGGGCCCTGCAGGCTGGGTCATGTGCCGGGTCTGCCTTGTCCCAGAGTATAAAACCAGGGCTTCTCATGGGACGGGCATGTGCTTGGGCTCCACAGCTCACACTCAAGTCTTGCTGTCCCTGAGAAGACACAGGCATGGAATGGGGTCACCCACCCTGGGTGCTCCCCGAGCTGGGCCCTGCACTGTCCCTCTGTTCTTAGGCACCGCGGGAGTGGGCTCCACACAGCACTGCCCGCTCCAGTCCTGGCCTGGCCTCCAGTGCTGACCCCTGTCCTGCATCTTGGCTTCTTCTACAGGGACCCAGACATGGAGCTGCGGGAAGAGGCTTGGTCTCCGGGGCCGCTGGACTCCGAGGACCAGCAGATGGCCAGTCACGAGAACCCAGGTGAGGCGGCCAGTGCCCTCCAGCTCGGGACCCTCTGGCCTCATGTCCTCTCCAGCCAGGAGGGTGCCCCTGCCATCCTCCCTAGCCAGCAGTGCTTTTGACCAGGACACCCAGGGGTCCACATGGACGTACATGGGTACACAGTGAGGTGGGAACCCAAAACTTTGACTCGTGTCAAGGCAGTGACATCCCCCCGGGGCTGCTGTGTTAAAGCCCTGCTTCATTGGTGAAGCTCACCTGGGGGCTGCGGCCATGCGTGCAGCCCTGACAGCCCCTTCCCTCCTTTGAGGCGGTGCTGCCTAAGGAGGAGAAGGCCACCTCGAGGCAGCAGGGCACTGTCTGTCTCCTGGGCGGGTGGCCTTGCCTGGGGACACAGCTGCTGTGCCAGCACCTGCCTAGTGTCCTTGCCTTCCTGATGGGCCTCCACAGAGGGACACGCCGCCGCATCTGCTCACGCAGGCCACAGTGACTCCCACCCTCCTGGCCCCGGCTCACCCTGATGCCAAGCAGTGGACCTCCACGGCTGGTTTCCTAAATGTTCTTGAAGTTTGGGGCTTTCGTAATTGTTTTCTTATTTGAGTGTTTCCGGAGCATGTACCCCAGTTTTCCAGGCCAGGGCTGTCACTGAGATGGACTCTGGGGGCCCCATGTCACTTCAGCCCACCTGTGGAACTCAAGGGAGCCCGGGGCCGCTGCCTTGCCCAGCCACACTTCTGTGGAGCTTGGGCTGCCCAGTGGGAGCGGCAGTGGCGCTGACGGTGTCCGGGCTATGGGACGTCCACAGAAACAAGCAGGCTATGTCTGCCAGGGCCTGGGGACCCTCACAGGGAAGGTGGCCTCCCGCCATGCAGCCCTGGCCTGGCATCACCCCGGGAGCTCTGCCATCTCCCTGATCCCCGTGTCCCGAACTGCACTGCAGCACCCTTGGGTCCATCCTTCCCAGGCCCAGGGAGGGTGAAGGTCCTGCTGGAGACGGGCGCCTGGCTCTGCCACAGCAATGCAGGAAGCTTTCCCTATGGGAAGCGAGCTTTGGAAACTCCAGTGGGGCCTAGGGGTGAGCAGCAAGAGAGAAGGAAGGCCCGGAGGCCGGGGCTGAGGGTCGGGTCAGCTCTGCACGGCAGAGGCCGACGGAGGGAGGGTGAATGGGCTTGTTCCTCACAGGAACTGAAATGAGGAGGAAGATGGTTGTCACAGGAAGAAATCCTGAGGGTGGGCAGAGGAAGGCCTCACACACTGAAGGAGAAGCCCAGAGACCTTCTGGGATCTCAAACACTACCTGAGCATCCAGGACTCCTGGGCCTGCTGTTGCAGCACCACGGGAGGCGGAGGCAGGAGGGTCATGCATTTGAGCCCAGCAGAGCCACTGTGTCATGCATGGGTCTGGGGCCTTGTCCTGTCTGTCTGCTCGGAGGAAGCACTGCTGACTGGACATGGGGAGGTCAGCCAGGCATCCTCTGGCCTCCATGGGTGCTGCCCACGCCCGCCGGTGTGCTCCTGGAGCTCAGACACACTGTTCCACCTTCTCCACAACATTGAGGAGACATTTGAAGGGAGGGGAGCATGAACCCTTCGGGTTGTCCTCACACCTTCCTGGCCCTGGACAGCGTGTGCTTGATGGCTCAGGGTTCACTGTCTAGGCTCACTAGGTCCTGTGCCTCTGACTTACAACTTGTGTTTCCTTTCTTACTTTGGTACTAGAGATTGAATTCAGGGTTTTTGTATTGAGCTATAATCCCCAGTGCCCTTTTAAATTTTGAGCCAAGTGTCCAAACTAGTCTTAAACTTGTGATCCTTTTGCTTCAGCCTCCCAGGGCACTGAGATGTGTGGTGCGGGCACAGCTGGCTTGGTTCCTGGGCACCAGCAGGGAGCCAGCTCCTCCACGGTGCTCCTCCCCACTGTCCTCCCTTAAGCCTTGGGGCAGGGTTGGGGGAGGGCAGTTCTGGCCAGGAGCTGCTCCCCCTGCGAGCCTGCCCAAATGGCGCTCTGCTGAACCAGTGTATATGGGCCTCCCTGCTGGGCTGCTTGCTGGCCTTGTAGCCCTGGACTGACTCGGTCTCCGGGTGCAGGGCTTTGCTCCAGAGAGACCATGAACAGCAGCACCTCACAAGGGCTTGCTGCGCAGATGCTCGGGTCCCCTCCCAGTGTCACTCGTCTCCGGTGGCCCAGGGCCCTTGTGCTGGGAAGCTCTGCAGGGAATGAAGACCTGCTTCTTGGGATGGTATTCTTGCTCTGGGCAGAGCCTTCAGGGTGGGGTGCAGTGTGAGATGGAGGCTGCAGACCAAGGCCCTGCATCCCGATGGCCAGGGCCTCCTGTGGTGTCCAGACCGAAGCTAGGACTGCAGTTCAGGAGCCCCCCCCCCTGAGCTCGGGCTCAGCCCCCTCCCTGTCTTCGATGTGCTTTTCCCAGGCCTGTCAGAGATTGGTCTGCTGTGGAGTTTGGCTGGTGGGGAGCCTCTTGGAGCCCTGGGGAACCCTGCACCAAGCCCCTGACCCACCCTTTTCCCCTTGCCTTCCAGTGGACATTCTCATCATGGATGAGGATGACGTCCCCAGCTGGCCCCCTTCCAAGCTGTCACCACCTCCAGCAGTGCCCCCTGCGGGGCCACCACCCCGGCCACGCCCACCAGCACCCTACATCTGCAATGAGTGTGGCAAGAGCTTTAGCCACTGGTCGAAGCTGACGCGCCACCAGCGCACGCACACGGGTGAGCGGCCGAACGCGTGTACCGACTGTGGCAAGACCTTCTCGCAGAGCTCACACCTGGTGCAGCACCGCCGCATCCACACAGGCGAGAAGCCCTACGCCTGCTCTGAGTGTGGCAAGCGCTTCAGCTGGAGCTCCAACCTCATGCAGCACCAGCGCATCCACACGGGCGAGAAGCCCTACGCCTGTCCCGACTGCGGCCGAAGCTTCACGCAGAGCAAGAGCCTGGCCAAGCACCGGCGCTCTCACAGCGGCCTCAAGCCCTTCGTATGCCCGCGCTGCGGCCGTGGCTTCAGCCAGCCCAAGAGCCTGGCGCGCCACCTGCGCCTGCACCCTGAGCTCGCGGGCCCTGGCGTGGCTGCTCGCGTGCTGGCAGCCTCTGTGCGCCGAGCCCAGGCTCCGGAGGCGGCAGCGGCTGCGGACGGCGAGATTGCCATCCCGGTGGGCGATGGCGAGGGCATCATTGTGGTGGGCGCCCCAGGCGAGGGCGCGGGCGCTACAGCTGTGGCCATGGGTGGTGGAGGCACCCGGGCAACAGGGGCTCCGAGGTCTCGCCGAGCGCCTGCGCCTAAGCCCTACCTGTGTGCGGAGTGCGGGAAGGGCTTCAGCCACGCAGCGGGGCTGCTGGCACACCAGCGCGCACAGCACGGTGATGGTCCAGGCGCCGCGGGTGGCGAGGAGCCTGCGCACATCTGCGTGGAGTGTGGCGAGGGCTTTGTGCAGGGTGCAGCGCTGCGCAGGCACAAGCGCATACACGCAGTGGGCACCCCCACGATCTGTGGCAGCTGTGGACAGAGCTTCTATGGCGCAAGTGGCGAGGACGCAGATGCGGACGCCGAGGACGGTGCGCCCCGCTGCCCTGAGTGTCGCACTGGGGATGCCCGGTAGGGTCGGGGATGCCCGGGGGCAGAGGGGACCCTCGGGCTGGTGGAGCAGGTGAGGCTGGAGACTATAGAGACGGACCTAGGGCTGCGGTGGCAAGGGCACCTGCCCACCGCAGTTGGAGGCCACCTCGCTAGAGGCTGGCGGAACCGAGGGAAGAGGAAAGGGCCTTCCCCAGATTTTCTGTTAATCACACCCACCTTGTTGACCCTGCCCTCCATTCTTTCTCCTTCCCTGTGCGTCCTATCGATTTTCTGGCCCAAGTCGTCCTCCCCTCCTGGACTCGGGGTGCCCTGGGAAGGAAGCAGAACTAGCGCCTTCTCCCAGAGTGGCCTCCCTTCCAGGCAGGGGCTGAGTGTGGTAGGCGAGGGTGCGTGACAATAAATGGCACTATTTGGTTGTCCCTGGTGCGTGGTTCTTGCGCTGGGGTCGGGTAGAGGAGAGCAGCAGCCAGGTTGCTGCTGGCACAGCCCTGGGTGTCCATACTTGGTATCCAGATGCCAGCAGTGGGCACATGAGCCAGGAGCTAGACCAGGCCTAGGAGGCATTGCCACCTTTTGGGCCCTTAGATGCCAGGCAAAGCTCACTTGCTGCCCACGTGGATGTTGGCATCTGCCACTCAGCTGTGCATCCTGTCCAGAGGGTGGTGGTGCGGCGGCAGCAGAGTGCCCATTGCCATCCCTTCGGTGCAAGAGCGTGCTGTTAGGCGGCTTCATGCTTTGCCTTAAGCCCCACCTCCTGCAGGCTGAGGTGAACTTGGTGAACTCAGTGGCTGTCTCTGCCTGTCACCAAGGGCTGGACGGGGGTGGAATTGGGGGTGGCCTGGGTGGAGGTGTCTTGTGAGGGGCTTCCAGGGTCAGAGAGCTGGTAGGTGAGGGGCAAAGGGAAGAAACCCCCACCGTGTCCTTCTGGTCTGAACTATGTGCTCTGGGAGCAGCCAGCCAGGGTCCTGCGGTGTCTGAGGGCACAGGTCGCAGAGATTACTGATGTTTGAGGAAAATGGGGTGCTGTGATTTGAGACCTTGGAGCAAGCTGGACTTGTTTCCCGGGGCTGGGCAAGCTGTGAAGGACAGTGGCTTCTGGTGCACACGAAGGCTAGGAGGGGAGGGCACGGCGGCCGCACTCAGCTGGCGGCCAGGAAAGCTCAGAGCAGAGCCCCTGGCACCTTGGAGCAGGGGTGTTTGGGCCCTGCTGCGTTGCACCAGCATCTGTGCACTGTGGATGGGGCAGGGTTGGTGCTGGTCCCTGCCTGCCTCTGTGGCCCTCTGCCTTGCACAATGGTCACCCTGCAGACCTTCAGCACCACGGACAGAGCCCGGGCTCAGAGACAGTGGAGGAGGCAGCAGACCATGCAAGGCCTAGTACTATGCCATGCATGCTAGACTCGGGTGGCCACTGGCTGGTGCGGCACAGGCCAGGAATCGGGCCAGGAGTTAATGTCTGGTCACAAGTTTGGGTTTTGTTTTGTTTTTGGTGGGACTGGGGTTCAAACTCACGATCTTGCCCTTGCCAGGCAGGCACTTGTACCACGGAACTATCTCCCCGGCACAAGTTATTCTTTATTATCTTTTTGAGTAATGAGTGCCCAGAGGAAAATGTTGCTTAGGAGGCCCTAGGCCTCCCGGTCCCCTGCAGACTTTGGGGTGTGAACACAGCTATTCTTTTGTTGGGAGCAGGCCCTGCGTGATGCTCCGATGCCGCCTGGCACCTCCCACCCCTTCAGTGTCTTCGTCAGCCATGGTCCCAGCCAGCTGCATGCCTGGGGGTGGGGACAGTAGTTTAATGGGCACTGCCATGAGCCTGGGGCTGTGCAGACGGCATCACGTTCATTCCACCTAGCAGCCAGAGCAGTGAGAGGCTCAGCCGCAGCCTCTACCTCGTGCTGACACAGGAGCAGGCCTGGGTTGGAGAGGTGGCTTGTCCACACCACAGAATGTCACAGGCGCAAGCAGGGAGGGCCTGGCCTCACAGACAGATAGCTGTCACCTCAGGGACAGAAGCAAAACACAACGGGCCCTCAGAGGCTGTGCCCTGGCGAGGGCGGCAGTGTAGCGGCAGACAGCAGTGAGCAAAGAGAAACCCTTACGAAAAGACCAAGTGTGTAGGAGCAGGGAGGCTCTTCCTGCGAGCTCGGGCCAGCCAGTGCCCTGACTTGGGGTCAGGCCTTCCAAAGGTGTTGGTACCCACTTGAATTATGTTGTTAAGTTACCTACTTTTCAGGTTGCCATAGTAACCACATTACCTCACTTTCAGGAATTTTATAAGAACATTATACGATTGCCACAAAGCTTACATTTCCCAGAGACTATTGACCATCTGTGTCCTGAGGCATTTTAGTTCAATGTTTACCCCATTCTCCAAGTTGTTCTGCCTATTCGTTCCTATTTTAGGACCCTGGTTTTCTCCTGGTGGGTTTATGCTCGCTACATGGAGGGGGTGAGAGAATGAGCTCATCTATAGCTGAAGTGAATGTAAGTGGCCCTCCTTAACATGGAATCTCTTTGGACCCATCAGGGAGCTCCTGTGGTCTTGTCAGGGACTTCTCCTGTGCCCTCAGGTCTGGGAACACTGTTGGCTGTCATGTGAATTCACATCCCTCCCTGTGCATGCTTGGCAGTCTGTCGCCACCTAGCGCACAGCAGGAAACATAGGAGCCTCACCTCCCCCACCCCCCACCCCCAACTCTGGAATTCCTTTCTGGGTGGCTGAGGCGCTGTGGCCGGGAGACCACCTCAGCTTTAGTCTGGTCACTTGGTTGCATGCCTTACACATGCACATCACCTACCTCAGCCTAGGAAGGGCAGGCTGGGGGAGGACGACGGAGAAGAGCAGGCCCTGGTCCTCCCATAGGAGGGTCGCCTGCCCCACAGGGCTCAGCCAGGCCTCACCAGGGAGGTGCTTTGGGTTTCAGGGCAGGACCACTGCTCAGAACCTGCTTCCACTGCACGCAGCCTGCGTGAGCCAGGATCTCCAGAGACAGGACCAGCAGTGTGCCATGCCTGTGTGCATCAGGTGACTGGGGGCTGGCACTGAGCTGTGGGCAGAGGTGGGCGTCAGTCTGGAGCCACAGGACGCAGGCCTAGAGGCCACTGGCTGAGTATGAGGCTCCAAGGTGGGACAGCAGAGCAACCTACCGGCCCATCCATGGCTCCCGGGCAGCAGTGCCCAGGTCTTTGGGGCCATCTTGAGGGCACCTTCCCAAGGCCTGGGCCAGGCTGCCAAAGGGCAGGAGCAGGCAGAGTTGTCTGCACACAGCTGCAGGGGCCCTGGGGCAGGTGCACGTCTCTCTATCCTTCCAGGGCCATCCAGCTGCTGGAGCTCGTGACACTTCTGAAGAGTGACAAAGCCCAGGGCCGTGTCCATGCTTGGCACTGTTCTGCCACCAAGCTGTGCCACCAGCCCTTTATACTTTATTCATTTTTTTAGAGAGCAAACAATAGTTAACAAATGAAATAATACAGAATTTCACTAAACAAAATGACAAGAACTCAACAGTGATTGTAATACTGCCTGTTGTCTTCAAATTAGTTGTTCAGATTACCAGACATGACTGTGAAACTGGTCCGAGAAAAAAATATAAGCATTAGCTGTTCTTGTCATTAGACTGGTAGAAACCAGCAGTACAGTTTTCCCAGCTGTCCTGTGTGTGTACATACATCCTTTTCCTCCTTTCCCCATCGAGCTGTGCCTTCCTTTTAGTTTTTTTTTTTTTTTTTTTTTTTCTTTTTGAGACAGGGTCTCTCGATCTGCAGTTCAGTCTGGCCTTAAGCTCACTTTTGTAGCCCAGGCTGGTCTCGAACTCACACCAATCCTCCTGCCTCAGCCTCCCAGGTGCTGGGATTACAGGCGTGCGCCACCACATCCGGCTTGTGCCTTCCTTTTGAGCAGTCTCTCCCCTCTTACAGGATCTGCTGTACTTGCTGGATTTTATTTACTCTTTCAGGTTCGCACACTAAGGAGACAACACAGTGCACGTGCAGGTTTGAGTCAAGTTCTCCCTCAGCAGCTGCGTTGGCCAGGCTGACCTGGAGCTTGCCATCCTGTCTCGGCTTCCCAAGAGGCTGAGCTTGCTCCATCACAGGTGGCCAAGAGGGGGTGCTCTTAGCTTACATGAGTTACACCCCAATCTGACAGGAAATGTACAACAGTGTGGAAAAGTCACCTTGTCTGACCCAACGGTGGAACAAGCGATGGGGTAGCCTGTTGCTTTCTGTCTCCTTTGCTGTCTGAACACAGGCTGTGCAGTTGTCCCTGTGGAGTGGGATGCGCCGGGGCCTCTGTCCCCTTGTGCTGCCGGCCCGAGCCCTGTCCTCCGCTGGCAAAGATTTCACTGAGCGCTCTTTCCCTCTCCTATTGGTACTTCCACAGTTTGGAACCGGATGCAAACTAAGGAGCGAGGTGGAAACCAAGGGGCCTGGGCCATGCTCGTGGCCGCAGGCTGCCTACTGCTTTCCAGAACAAGCCTGCGGCCTCCCTGGTGTAGCCAGGCAGGGGTCGTTGGGAAGCGGCGGCCCCCAGCAAGAGCGGCCATGCCCTGACTTCCTGCTGGGGGGCAGAGGTGGCAGCTCCGGCAGGGCGCAGTCACCTATGTGTTGCCTGGGCAGCCCAGGACTCAGGCAGCCATCTGTATTGCAGGGTGGAGAAAGGGACACATGGTCCCCAAGAACGCAGAGCACAGGTCCTCCCACAGGGCGGCAGGGTCTGCAGGGTCCTGAGAGGGGCTGCAACTGGGTTGGTGGGGTTGGCCCCAGGGGCCTGGGCCACGCGGCAGCAGGCCCCTTGGCAGTGGGGCCCATCTCGGCCTGAGGGCATCCAGCCTGGGCCAGCTCCGCCCCTTCCCTTGGGCATGTGAGCCATGGCAGCGCCCAGTGGGCAGCTTCAGCCAGGCCTGGCCAGGCAGGCAGGGACCTGCTGCTTCAGGCACCTGGGACAGCTGGTGCTCTTGAGTCTGAGTCTACGCCTCAAGTCCCCAGCCTCAAATGCCAGCTCCCCTGAAACCCTCCCTGGGAAGCCTGCCAGCCTGGCTGCTCACGGACCCTGCTGGACAGATCTGGCTGCACAGAGCACCACTTTGGCTCAGTTTTGCAGCTCAGCTTTTGATACCAGAAAAGTGCTGGAAGCCAGTGGCTGTCGCTCCCATGTCAGAGGCCTGAGTGCTCCCAGGTTCTGCTGCAGCCCATCCCCCCACTCACACTCTCCAGCTGCCTGGTGTTTTATTCCTTTTGTGCTGAGGTGGGACAGAAATGTCACAGAGAACCAAGGTTCTGTGTCCGTGTGGTCATGGGTTCTGGGGCCACATCACACACACACACAGCACCAGTGTTGTCTCCACAACAGCTGGCCGTGCACCTCCCTGTGCAAGGCAAAGCAGAGACAGCTTCCTGGAGGGCAGAACCAGGAGGCCACGAGCAGGGTGGGGCTGCGGTACACACAGGCTCTGTACCTGTGGATGCAGCGCACCAGCATCTGCTTTATTAGGTACTTCCTGCAAAGTCCACGGGAGGCCTGCATGGGCCGGCTACACAGCCGTGCTCTTTTCTACTTCGGACTTGAACTTGGTGGCCTCTATAGCCAGGAGCCAGTACCCTGTGGATACCGGGACAGCGCTCATCAAGGCCCATATTTGTGACAGTTCCAACACCCTCTGCTGTCTGGGACTTTACGAGCAGTAACACACCAGTGGAAAGCTCTGGGAGGCTGAGGCGGAAGGATCACAAGTTCAAGCCTAGCCTGGAACAATTAGCAATTTAGCAATATCCTAATTCAAAATGAAAAAAGGTGTGGGGACATAGCTCAGGGCGAAGGCTCTGTTCTACCGCCAACACTATCACTAAAAAAAATAAACGGAGAACCCACCCCACACACACACCTGCCAGTCAGACCCACACGGCCTCCGCAGAGTACAGCGGGCTTCCACGGCAGGCTTGCCCAGCGCCCCAGGCTCAGGACAGGCGCAAGCACCTCTGGCCCCTGGCAAGGACACAGGCCCGGCGTGGTGGCGCAGGGCAGGCCACAGTGCCCAGGAGCTGAGGGGTCCTGGGGTCTCGAGCACCCAGCCAGTCATCCGGGCTCCACAGCAAAGAGGGATGCTGTGGGTCTTCCTCACACTCCCATGAGGTCGACTCACCCAACCCGGCCTCAAGGGACTGGCTGCTCACCCCACCCGAGGACCGGAATAGAGGAAGCATAACGTCCGCCAACCTGGCAGGCCCCACGGAGGGACTCACGCCCAGGGACGCTACTTCAGGGATGAGGCCACGGGGTGCGTCCTGGCTCCAGGCACAACAGCGGGTCCGCATGCTGCAGCAGGCGCCACCTTGGCCACCCACGCTCCAGTTGCAGGTCTCCTGCCAGGCAGAGCGCCCCTGCTCGCAGCTCCGGTTCTTACAAGGCTCTGGAGTGCCCCCTCTTTGCAGCAGGCCGGGCTGCTTGCCCTGAGCTGCCTGCCCTTCCCAGGGCCGAGGACGCCTATGTCCACCCTCGCTTGCTGCGGGGACCCGGCCTGCAGAGCTCCCGAGGGCTTCCGCACATATCCACGCGGCCCAGCTGCCGGACTCACAAGTCACACGTGACGCCCACGCTCCCATTAAGCAAGTTGCTTAACTCCCACATAACCGAACTTAACCTACAGGAGGTAGGGGAGCAGCGTGATCAACCCCAAGGGTCCTGGACACAGCTGGACTACATTTCCCAGTGTGCCTTGCAGCAGACGGGGAAGGAGTTCGGCTGAGAACTGGGAAGGAGAAGCCCCCCCGGAGCCAGTATAGTAATTGCAAGCGCTCTATTCTGCCCCTAGCTATTGCAGTGCTTTAAACGAAGCAGGGTGCTTAATATGTTAAATGAGAGAAAATAGTGACTTCTTCTGTGTTTTTTTAAAAATGTATTTAGTACAGGGTCTACAGGTGTCACTACACAGATCAGGCTCGTAGAGATCCTCCTGTTTTCAGCCTCCCAAGTGCGGGGATTACAGGCGCGTACCACCATGCCCAGTCTAAAGTTAAAGTGTTAGCTTCTGGTGTTTTGTTTGTGGTACTAAGTGTCGAACTATATCCCAGGTCCCCTGACTTCTTAATGCGATTCGGTAGAAACTTTTCCATATGAAAAAAAATAAAAATAAAAAAAAAGAAACTTTTCCATATGAACGCTTTGTCCTTCAAAGCTGCATCACATTTAGAAAGTTAGCCTGTTAGCCTGGCAGCCCAGGGCCATGTTGTGGCCAGGCTAGGGGCGGAGGAGGGTAGGTCTTCGTGCTGCCTCCCTCCTAGGCTCCACACTGCCTCTCTCTCCCTCTCGTCTGACAATGTCTTACTTGTGCCTTAGATCTGGGGCCTGGTGCCCTATTTGGGGGGGAGAAGAGAGAGACAGTTGATAGTGGCCTTCTGTTTGTTCCCAGGGATGTAAGCCCACAGGACACTATCCGGCAGGGTGTCCATGCCTCGGCTTGCTCCTGGGCACCATGGTGACAGCAAACGCCTGTTTCATGGCTGAGGGTGAACAAAGCCCAGGGCAGAGCTCCTTGGGCCAGCTTGTCTTTGCTGTAGACCAGGCTAATCTGGTGGCCAGAGTGCCTGCCTGGGGTTTACAGTCCATGGTCGCAGCCAAAGCTGGAAATGACCAAGGGTAGAGCTGGGCACGGCAGCACGTCCCTGTGATCCTGGCACTCTGGGAGGCTGTGAGGCTGCTTCCCCCCTTCCCGCTCCCCCGCAACTCAGTGAGACCCAGTAACAAAAATATAAAATATTGGGGACAGTCTTCTCAGGCCTCACTTCAGTTCCTCTCACAGACAGAAGCTTTCTTCCCCCCAATAAATATTCTGGTCTTAAAAAATAAAACATTACAAAGGGCAGAGGCTGGAGCTCAGAACAAGGCTCTGGGTTCCAGTTCTAGGGGTGGGATGGGACAAGGAGCTCTTTGGATGGTGGACTACCTGGCCCAGTGGCAGCTCTGGGCTCAGCCAGCCACGGGCAGAGAGGCACAGTCAGGTCACAGCAGCATTAGAATGGCAAAGCCAGTCAGGATCCCTCTGGGGAGAAGCCTGCTGGAGCAAACGTGTCACCTCTGCGTGGCATTCGTTTCTAATCTATCACCATACACTTCACCCTTCTAGCCTTGGACTCAGGGCAGTCCTACCTTAGTTTGCTAGGCGCTGGCTTGCAGGCCTGGGCCCCATGCCCAGCTCTACTGTGGAGTTCTCATTCAGGAGCATCCGTGGGATGTTTAAGCCCAGTCTGATTTACTTTGCTTACCATCATGACCTGAAGGAGCATCCATTTTCCTATAAATGACTTGAATCTATCCTTCTTTATGGCAGAGTAGAGCTCCAGTGTGTAAGAACAACACCTCTCATTGCTGTTTCATCTGCCGGAGGCAGCAGGCACCTCCAGGATCGCCGGCTCTGAGCTGCGCTATTCTCAGCGTGGGTCTGCTCAGACCACAGCAATAGGATGTCTTTAGCTCTTTCAAGAGGATACCCAGAAGGGGAATAGCTAGGTTTCTGAGGACGCTGCCCCTGGTTCCCATAGTGGCTGTCCCCGTCCACATCCCCCCAGCAATGGGGAGGGCTCCTTGCCCCGCCCCCCCTGCCAGTGTTAGTTGCTGTTGGGCTCCGCTGTTCTCATTTAATCCCGTGCTCTCAGCCTAACTGCCAACTCCTTCAAGTCCTGGACACACACAGGGAGCATCAAAGCTGCTAACTCCTGTACCGGGAGAAGAAACCCTAGTCGGAGCTCGATAGTTTTTCCTTTATTTAAAGACAAGGTTGACAGACAGTGAAAGGCGAACCCAAGGGGCTGAGCCCGTCCTCGCGGACGCTCCGCCCGCCTGGCCATGGCTCACTTCCCTCCTCCTCCCCTTTCTACAAGGAGAGCGCCTGCTCCCGCCTTTCCAGCAGGTGGCAAACCCTGACTCCCCAGTCTCTGGGCCCTGCCTTTGCATGAGGTGGGAAGGTCTGGCCTGGGCTAGGTGCCTCAGATATCCTTAGCTGATAAATGATAATTTAGCACAGAGGCTCTGTCCTAGTTACTCTTCTCATGTTGCTGGGACAAGTAACTGACTCAAATTTAGGGGAGGAAAGGTTTATTTAGCTCACAGTCACTGGAGGTTTCAAGACACTGGAGGAGAGGCTGGGGCACCGCAGTGTCCAGGAGGACCCTCTGATCTTTTTATTTTATTTTATTTTAATATATTATGGCCAACTCAGCCTGCCCTGGGGATGGGGCTGGTGTAGCATGTGGTGCCAGGGATCAAACCACAGTCTCTGTGGTTGCCTAAGCAGGCGCTTTAGACTGCTAAGCCATCTTGCCAGCCCCCTCTCATCTTTTAGAAAGCACATGCTAGCCAGTTTAACAGTTTGGGCCTCTCTTACCCCGCCCTTCGGGTCCCGTCCTGGTCCTCTGGTGCTGCCCCTCAAGTACTGGTTGCTCCTCCAGCCTGGTCAGCCCCGTAACTCGAGGCTTTGGGGGGACAACTAGACACAGACCATAACAACCACACCGCCCAGTTCCTACTCCAACTTTTGAAACAAAATCCATTAAAAGAAAAGGAAAAAGAAGTTCATGATTGCTTGCTGGGCCCTGGTGTTCCAATCGCTGACCTAACTTCTTGGAGAAGCACTGGTCAAT
>PVKN010010134.1:0-22969 GCA_004027915.1 Capromys pilorides
TTAGAGCTTTCTTAGTTTTTCTGCATATGTTGATTTCTATGTCATTAGCCTTCAAAAAATGGAAACTTAAAAATGCTTACTTCAAAATGAAATTTCTCTTAAGAAATAAAGCAAAGTTAGGAGCTACATACTGTAAGTGAATTTCACCAGTGATGTACTTTTGATATTGTAATAATATGAATGCAAGAAAGTTTAGTGAAAAGAGAATGTTTTCAGATGCTTGAGAAATATGTTATGAAAATGTCTGAGTGAGCCGTAGGTAAAACCAGTTGTAGCCATCTGCTTTATTCTCCCTTCTCCACACGGCCCCTGCCGCGCTCAGGAGGCTTTCCAGTCTTAGCATCTCTCAGAATCAAGCCAGCATAGCTGTCTTGCGGTTTCGTTGGCTTTCATTCCAGGGAAGTACAGCCCATCTGTGTCACATCTTTTTGCCTTTTTCAGTGAAGTTGTGACTTCCGTTTTTTTTGTTTTGTTTTGTTTTGCAGGATCGGGGTTCGAACTGACGACCTAGCACTTGCCAGGCAGGCACTTGTGCTGTGGACTTATCTCCGTAGCCCCATGATTTCTGTTTTGACCACAGGCTTTGTTGCTTTTTCATCTAGGGACCTCCTTGCAGTGTAGGTTGCTACTTTTCTGTTAGTTTCTTACTTATTTTTAAAAATAAAATTTCTGAAGATAATCAGGAAATGTGTGAATTTACTAAAGGTAACCCTAGAACCTTTGAGCAGAAAAACATTAGATGCTGAGTAGGAAATGGATGGACTGGCTGGGGGGCGGGTCTTACATTGCACTAAGTTGTGTAATGCTCTGTTCATGTGCTCATGTTTAGGAGCTGAATGCCCATTATGTGCTAATAGAAACTGACAGTTCAGGTCACTGTGGCATGGGGGTGATGCTATTTGCTTTACCACATTGGATATTTCAGTGTAAAGGAAGTTGAGTACTAGTGGGAGTCAGAAGTTTTCATAACATTATGTTTTTTCAGACGCACATGGCGCTGCAACTTAGAATACAAATGAAAAATAGCATTCTTTATAACTTTACATATTTATAACTTACAAAGTCAGTACATTGAGGATAGACATTTAAATTCTTTGTTTTCACAAAATTCTGTTGCTCCTCCGAACAACATGCTGTGCCAGCCCCGCCCCCAGTACATTTCTCACACATAATGTAGTCTTACATATGAAGTTACTTAACTGCCCTGTGCTTCAATTATCCCATCAGTAAAATTGGAATAATTAGACACCTCAAACAATTTTATCTGAGGTTTGTTCTCAGCACTTACCAGTCCTTGCTACATAGTAGACTCCTGATGTATCTTAGTAAATGAATAAATGACTGAAGCCATTTCCATGTTCTCAAGAATTTGATGATTGAGTAATTAGTGGTGATGATAGTCTGTGAATCTCTGTTTTAAATGTATGTCTCTATTTTGTCTTGATTACACAATGCCTATCACAAATGGAAAGTTGTTTTGATTGGTTTCTGAGACTCAGCTTAGAATCAGGATGCCTACTGGTCAAATTGAACCTTAGTGCCGAAAAACAAATGGAAATTGTTTCCAGGCTAGCTCAGTATTTCACATTTGCTTGTGTTCCCTATAACAGTTAAACAGGAATCACCAGTGCAGACCTGGCAAGATAACTCAGTAGTCTAAAGAGCCTACTTAGGCAAGCTTAGGCAAGCATGGGGACTGGGGTTCATTTGCTGATCGTAACCAACAAGTGAACAGTTAACAGATTTTGACATAACCTGATAATGAAATATTACTACTTAGCAACTACAAAGAAATTAATAATTGATACATGCAGATAAGAATATCTCAAAATAATCATCCTTTAGGATTCCTCCATGCATACAAAACTAGAAAATGCACAACAATCCCCCATGAGAGAAAAAAAGGGATTTCTGGGAAGATAAGTCAGAAACATGACCTATTGTTTAAAGTTTAGACTTCTAGATACAGACTGCTGTTTGTACATTTTCTCATGCATAATGTGATCTTCCATATGAAGTTACTTAATGGCTCTGTGCTTCAATTTCCTCATTAGTAAAATTGGAATAATTACAGCTCAAGTGATTGTTATAAGAACTAGATGAGTTAATATATGTGAGATTCTCACGGCAATCCTTGACACACAGCAAGGGCTCTGTGAAGCTTAGTTTTTGTCATGATCGAAATGCAGATTTAAGCAAAACAGCATTTTTCACTTGTCAGAGTTACAGTTTAAGAGTTCAATAATAACAAGGGCAAGTACTTGTGGAATCATTTCTGTGGTATAGGGAGAGGAGTAAATTTGTACAATTTCTTTGGAAGACAAGTTATCTTATTAAAACAATAAATCTTCATACTGTTGAATCATTCATCTTAAGGAATTTATCTTGGCTAATTATAGTATTAATTATCAAAACCCTTAAATAACTGTTCAGATAGATCTGGTTAAATAAATGATGCCACAGCTACCAGTGGGTTGTCAGACATTTGTAAAAGAAGAAGAAAGAGCACCAACATGTGAGCTCATGTCTCAGACACCTTATTGAGTGAAAAAGTTGTGGAAGTATTTACGGTGTGCTGAGATTACTATGGAAAGTAAGTTTTGTCTATGTGGTGTAAATATGTGTGTGTGCACACAGTAACAGGCTTTATGCTTCAGTGTGTCTGGAATTTTCTGGAAGGGCACAAAAAAAAGGAATGGTAGTTGCTTCTGGAGATTGAGGGAAGGGAGTAAGGGACTGAAGTCAGATCTCAGATTCTGGTTTGATATGTATACTTATACTGCGTGTATGTGTCTGTGTGTGTGCACATGTGCACATATGTACATAAATGTGCAAAATATTACTGAAATTTTTCAGTTTTGAGTAATTATAGTCCTAGGAAGTTACAGATTTAATCTAGAGAGGTCCCACATACTCATCTACCTCCTTCCATGGTGACATTTCATATACCTAGTGCAGTATCAAAGCCATGAAATGGCATTTGTACAATCCTCAGACCTCACTCAGATTTTATTACTTTTACATGCACTCACTATACATTTATAATTCTTCACAGCTTTACCAAAATAAATTTGCGTGGTCATTATTAAAATAGTACAAAACCGTTAAGGGCAAGAAGCAGGAAACCACGTGGTTACTGTGGTGCCAAGAAAGGGAGGTGATGACTTGAGCCAGGAGAGGTAGTAGCTAGTAGGTCCTTGGAAGGCCGCTGGGATTTGATGACAAGGCAAGAGCGAAGAGGGCGGAGAGAGCAAGGGAAAGAGAAAGCTTGAGGATGCTCCAAACTTGTTGGCTGAAGTACCAAGGAGGGTAGAGCTACCCATTTGCTGTAATGGGTAGAACTGAAGGAAAAAAAATTTGTGAGAGAAATTTTGACAAAGGGAATATGAGATAAATACTAAGTATCTAGTTGAAAAGATTTCTGTCTTAATTCAGTGTTCAAAGAGACTTAGAACTAAGGTTAGAGACTAAAGTTTGACAGTTATGTATAGATGGTATTTAAGGACTTCAAAGATTTAAGATGTTTTGGAGGCCCAAGGTGGTGTTTCAGGAGGAAGTGTGAACCTTGGTTGAATACCACTGAGAGCTGAAATAAGATGAGTGGGAGTTGGTCTCTGTAGTTAGGCAGCTGAAGTTCACTAGTGATTGTGACAAGGATGGGCTGAGGGAACAGTCTGATTGGAATGGAGTCAAGGGAAAGGGAAGTTGGGGGTATGCAGAAAATCATTCTGAGGAATTTTATTAAAGGAAGAAAAAATGAGTTATTAGCATCAGGAGATGTTCCAAAGAGACTTGGATGTTTGTTTTTTAGATGAGAAAATTGGCATGTGTAAGAGATTGGGAAAAGGTATGGTGGCATGGAGAATGGGTGGAGGGGTGGGTTAGTGGAAACGGAGGGCATAAGTAGGAGATTGAGCTTTGGGTGGAGCAGAAATAGTTCACACTGATGATGAAAGAAAGATCCGGACATTGGGGCACGGATGTAGTAGGTGTGTTTGTGAGAGCGGTGAAAGCTTGGGTGGCTTCTGTTTTCCCAGTAAGGTAGGAAACGGTGAGTGAGTGAACACAATAGGAGGGAAGGGGACAGAACGTTGGGGAGGGAAAGGTGTGAGATAGCCCTGTACAGGAGTGGCGGAATGAATGAACCAGGAAATGAAGTACATTGCTAAGCATCGGGGAGGGTGCATTCAGGGTCCCCAGTCTTGGGTGTAAAGAGAAACCAGTTATCAGACAGTGTTTGTTTCTCAGCTCCCCACCTCCCAGCTACGTTCGGCTCATAGGTGCTCACATGGCATAGACAGAAAATCAGACAGTTACCAGTTTAGATGAACGATATTACCAAAGTCCAAAAGAAGACAAGCTGTTTTGGACGTGAAGTTAATTTAAATGGGAAAGAGCTAAGATGTGGGCAGGTGATGGATGTGAAGAGATGGTGAGATTCATGGGCTCCAGGAGTGTTGGAGTTAGGGTATTAGAGGGAGTGAGCTGTTAACAGTGTGGTGCTTAAAAAAAATTTGGAAGAGTTGCAGTTATTAAAATTAGGATGCTCTGAGGCTTGACCATAGAGTGAGCACAAAACAAAGGGTGGGCTCACTGGAAGAGAGGGTTGAGGAGGGGGTGGCAAGGGTTTGGGCAGACTCTGGGTGCTGAGATGGCCCAGTTTCAAGACGGTTAGTGTTGGAGATGATGTACTTTGCAGAAAATTTGATAACTGGTAGAGGAGGTGAGTGGCTATGACACTAGGTCAGCAGAATCCATCATTGGTGTTTTTAGGGAAAAGCAAGGTCTGGGATGGGCCAGGAGAGGCAAGGAGGAAGCCTTCCCTGCGTCCAGCCCCTGTGGTATGAGGAGTTGGGAAAGAAAATGTGGGGCATGTGCGGAAGCTTCAGGGGAGGTGATGGCAAGGGCAGAGTAAATCGTAGTTAGAGCAAATGCCATAAAAGAGTCATAGCACCTAATGGTTGGTATCAGAGAACAGCAGAGACTGTAGTGCAGTTTGGAGCTTAAGGTTGAGCCCTCTCTGATATCTTTGCCACTTTATTCCTTTTAATATCACTTTGAACTTATAAGCATTCTCTTCCTTGTGAGCACCTGGAAATTTCTCCTAAAAATGCACCTCTAAGATTGAAATTTAGTGGACCATGGCTTGTTATTTCCCAAGGCTGATCCTGGACCATGAATAATAATTTTTGATGGAGCTCTTCATCCAGCTCCTCATTTCAGTTGTTGCTGGGGGCCCATGGAACAGCATAATGACAGCTTTCCTCCCCCGTGACTCACACCTGTCCTCAGAATTCACAGGGATGTCCAAATTGGATCAGTCAGTCAGTCAATAAGCAGATAAGCGTTTGTTTTGTTCCATTTTTTTCCTGAACTTTAAGCAATAATTTGTTTCACTTGCTTTATGTTACTAGATTTTAATTATTTACTAATGGAAAATATTCTTAAATTTTTTCCAGCAGCTCAAGAAGGCATTTCAGTTTATAGGCACCTTTGGTATCTACTGGCTAGATATCTCAGCAACTCAGCTTCTGCTTCAGTTAGGCTTGTTTCAGCCTGAAGCATCAAAAAGCCTAATTCTAACAGCCTGGTACAAGAAGGAAGTTTATTAGCTGAACATTACTGGAGTTGAGAGGGAAAGCAGGCATCCAGATTAGTCAGTCAGTACCTTAATGAAGACACCAAAGACTCCGGTTCTTTCTTTGTTCCACTCTTTTGCATGGTGCTGGCCTTAGTCCAAGGCACGATTCTCTTTGTAATTGGATAATGGTTGCCAGGAAGGAACCATATGTTCTATAAGGATGAAAAAGTCTGGCTTCCTCCTTTCAGAAAGAACTAGCTTACCCCAAAGCAAACCTCTGTGCATGTCTCATTGGCTGATCCCTCCTTATTTTGGAATCAAAATCTAGCAGAGAATAGGCCTGCCCTACAGCTAGGTTGGTTCCCGATTTGGATATTGGAGAAGGCAAACACAGTGCTGCTACGGCGTCTGCCTTGTTTGTACCTGGTGCTGGTTAGTGGATAAATGTCATGACTCAGAGACCACCTAGCATGTGGTCATAAAGGTGTGATATTTATTGTGGCTACTGCAGGCAGACAAGTGAAGAGACTTTGTGTGATACGGAGAAAAGCAGTGCCTTTATAGGGCTTGGACACAGAGAGTCACGTGGGCAGAGTATCTGGTGGAGGGGATCAGGGACTGCCGGTGAGACCAGAGCAGATATCCATGCATGGTCAGAGTGCTCCAAATGTCTGTTACCTCACTGATAGTCTTTGAGCACCTGGTGTAGATGTGCAAATGTTCTCAGATGTCCTGGCCCTTGGAAGATTCTGTGTTCCGTCTTACCTTACCTTCTCTTTATGACATCCTGCTAGGTGTTTGCCCAGAGCAGCACTCCTGCTGGGGTGGAACAGTGTGGCAGCTGAGAAAACAAGTTGACTGCTGGGAAGGTCACTTCTGAGTTGAGCCTGACAGGTAGGTTTTCACTTTCATTTGAGGCAGGCTCTTTCTGTGTTGTCTGTGCTAGCTGGATCTTGCCTCAGCCTCCCAAACACTGTTGTTACAGGCCCTAACCACCACACTGGCTTGCTGTGTGGTTTTTTAATCCATTATTTTGTTATATTGTAATGAGTCATACACAATATGCTTGCTCATATTTTGTTTCACTGCCATGTTCAGAGCTTTCCGTCATGTAAAGCAGTACAGTTGGCAGTTAGTAGGTCACTCCTTCAGGGACCTGCCTGCCAACCCCAAGCATTCCATAATCTGTCTAGTCACCCCCAAACACAGGGGCTTTAGTGGACACTACATCTACACCGTGGAGTCCATGTTTTCTCTCGTGTCCTGCTTAGTTTGTTACTTGCATATCCATTTCACCCTTCTCAGAGAACCAAATGCTGTTTTTGTGGACTAAAACAAGGTAAGTAGATATTATTGGAATAATTCTAGGTTCTCAACAAAACTGACCGGGCAGACACAGGGCTCCTTTACATCCCCTGCCCCTGCTCTCAGCCTCCCCCGCTGTCCATATCCAGCTCCAGAGCAGGCTCTTCACCCGGGAACCTACAGCGACATGTTGTTGTCACGTAATGTCCACAGTTGAGATTAGGCCAACTTTCGGTGTTTATTCTCTGGATTCTGGCAAATGTCTAAGGATATGTGTCATAAGGATAGATTTGTAGCCCTGAAACCCCTCCCTCCTCTCATCTTCTTGCACCACTGATCTTTTCAGTTTTGTAGTTTACTCCAATGTCAGAGCTTGAATCGTACAATATATAGCCTTTCCACATTCAGGACTTTTGCTTGGTAATCCACGTTTAAGGTTCCTCTACGTATTTTCATGACAATAGTGTACTTCCCTATAACTGAGTCACTTTCTGTTATCTGGATGTACCACAAGTTGTTTGTGTCTACACTGGTTCTAAGGTGTCCTAGTTAGTTCCTAGTTTGGCAGTTATAAACAATGCTGCTATATACAAAGGAACTTAAATTTCCAACTCACTTATGTCACTACCAAGGAATATAGTGACTGAGCCTGGCACAAGTGTAAGGCATTGCCAGCTCTCCACAAGCAGCCTTTCCATTTCGTATTTTACCCATCCCAAATAACCAACTCTTGATTTCATTGACTTTTTTTCTCTTATTTCTAGGTTTTGTTTGATTTTTGTTCTTCTAGCTTGTCTTTTCTTCTACTTACTTCCCTTACAGAGGAACAGGTTACATTTGACTGCTTAGGTTTAACCTGTTCTCCAGTTTCTTAAGGTAAAAGTTGAGGTCATTGTTTTGAGATCTTTATCTTATTCTCAGATTTGTTTGTGTTTCCTTTAGTTTACAGGAAACCCCTCAAATACAGGATTTTAAAGATGTTTTTCAGATTTTAATTATGTCATTTCATTGTAATCAGAGACTATGCTTTGTGTAGTTTGAACTAGTTAAAATTTTTTGACAATGGTTTTATGGCTCAGAATGAAGTCTAGGTAATGTGCATGTAAAAATCTGTTTCTGTCGCTGTGTGGTATTTTCTGTGATTGTCACTTAGATCGAGTTAGCTGCTACTATTTGGGTTGCTAAATCTTGATTTGTCTGTCTGTCTTGAGATGAGAGTCTCACCGCGTAGCCCAAGCTGGCCTCGAACTTAAGCCAGTCCTCCTGCCTCAGTCTTCCAAGTTCTGGGATTACAGGCGTGTGTCAGCAGGCTGGGCAATATTATCTCTTTCTCTGTGTGTGTGTGTTTGCCATACACAGTGATTCCATTCTTCTTGGGGAACTAATACATGTGCATATATATTGCATCTTAAGTCTTAATCCGTGCTAATTTTCTATTTGGTTTGTCAATTATGGAAAAACAGTTGTTACAGCCTTTCACAATATTGACAAGAGTTGTCTATTCTTACAATTCTTTCTGCTTTTGCTTTCTGTATTTTGAGGTTGTTACTAGGGTGGGATATTGTATATATACTGTTGATGAATTCTTTTATTGTTATGAAATGACTTCCTTGATAATACTGTTTGCTATAATTTATATGGCATTAATGTAGCTACTATAGTTCTTGTTTGAGTAGTGAGAGCCTAGTATTTGTGTAATCTTTTAACTTTTTCATATTTTGCTTTGTTAATATTTATTTATTTATTTATTTATTTATTTTCTGGTACTAGGAATTGTACACATGACCTCACACTTGCCAGGCAGCACATGTTTTTATGTTTGTTTTTTACAATGGTTCCTTGTAGACAGTTGGTAACTGGGCCTTCTCTATACACATGTGCACACATACAGTCTGGCAGTCCATTTTAATCAGAGACCAGGCCGTTTGCATTTAATATAGTCGCTGATCATTGGAATTGTGTGTCTTCTAGCTATCTCTAGGTCCCCTTTGTTTTTTACCTCTTTTCTTACATTGCTTTGGATTGAGTACTTTATATATTCCATTTTATCTCCACAGTGGTCTCATAAGCTGTGTCAGTTTTATTTCTTTTTTGGTGGCTGCTCTAGGGTAATATTCATCTTTCGATTATCTCAGTGCCTTGCAAATAATATGCCACTGCGTATAGCATGTGAGATTAATCATCATGTACTTTCATTTCCTCTTCCCATCCTTTGTGTAAATATTGCCAGACCTTTTATTTCCACATTTGTTCTAAGCCCCATGATAGACTGTTGTTTTGCTTTAAACAGTTCTCTTTTAAAGGCTCTGATGGAAAGAATGAAAGTATTTTTTATATTCATATTCATGTCTACATTTACTCATTTCCATGCTCTTCATTCCATGTTCTTGTCTGGTATCACTTTTTTTCCCTTCCACAACTGTGTTCCTCAATATTTTTTATTCTGCAAGTCTACAAGTGACAAATTCTCTCAGCTTTTATTTTTCTGAAATGATACTTCATCAACATTTGGAAGGAGGTTTTTACAGAGCACTGAGTTTTCGTGTTGTCAGAAGTCTCCAGTGCCACTCCAGGCCTGACGCTTGCCTGGGAGGACTGCCAGACTCACAGCTACCTGAACTCACGCCTAGGACTTACCCTAGTGAAAATAGACAAAACCACATTAGCAAAAGGGAGATAGTCCTGGGTGAAGCCTGCAAGCTCTGTGGTTCTAACTGGATTTTCCCCTAAAGCTTCTTCTGATCTTAGGGTGGGCCTTTGGAAAGTGACTGGATTACTGGGATGTGGTAGCTGACCTGACAGGAGCTGTGGCCTGGCAGGTGAAGTCTCCTCTCTCCACTCTCCTCGACTGTGCTTCCTGAATGTCCGGAGGTGACCAGCTACCCTCTACTGTGCCACTCTGCCTTGCCATCTGTGTTGGAGCCAGCGGACTGTGGAATGAGCCCTCTATAAACTGTGAGCCGGAAAACCTCCTCCTCCGCTAATTTGAGGTTATTGAGTATGGTGTCTCAACAAGAGAAAATGATTAAGATAAAACCAAGCCAGTTTCTAAGAGTCTTCTCCCAGTGGAGTCACTCAGGATGTGTTCAATGTTTATAACTCACATTTTATTGCTTCTTTATAGGTCCAGTAATTTTTGACTTGATGTCCATCATTATAAATTTTATGTTTTTGCTGGGTTTTATTGTTTTACTTTAAAGAATGCTGGGGTTTCTTTTCTGATAAGGCACTACATTATTGCAGATATATTTGATCTGTGAAAGACTGACTTGTAAGCAGTTTCAAGGTAAATCCTGATTGGTCATTACTCTCATTTAACCAGTTGTAAATCATGGTCTTTTTGAAGTCACTGTTTTGAACTTCTGCTGTCAGGCAGGATTTCTCTGCTTTGGGTAGTCGGAACAGTTCCCGGCGTCTTGCAAGATCAGTTGTTTTATCTTATAACTTCTTGGTAGTTTCCTTTGCCTGAGTTTGATTTTGGTTTGTACCTAGCCTCTTGGGTTTTCACAGTACACATACATGAATTGTGTTCTGCCAGAGAGTCAGTAGGACTCTTGCACTTTTTAAAATACCTTCCTTGGCATAGATCCCACTACTGAAATGCTCAGCCTCCTCCCCCAATAAGGTCAACCACTTTGCCTTTGCCAAGCTCCGATAATAGATCTCTTCTATCACTACATTGCTAGTTTTTTGGGGGGTTTCCTTTCCTTATGCCATTGTCAAAACTTATCTCCAAGTGGAATGTTGGCAGCCCCTGTCGCTTGCAGTCCTTGTTGGACAGTTATCTGGGATTATAGGTTTTTCTGAACAGGAACCTTGTGCTGCCTTTGTTCAATGTCAGAAAGTAATTATTTCCCACATTTTGTCCAATTTCCAGTTGCTCAAGGGGGCCAGGTAGATATCTCAGTGGAATAAGTGCTTATCTGGCAAGTGCAAGGTCCTGAATTCGATCCCTGGTACCACCAAAAAAAAAAAAGATGTATATCTAGTTGCTGAGACAGAAGTGTATTTCTAGACCCTCTTTGTCCTTCGAAATTTCCCAATAAACATTTTAGATATTCCCAATTATACTATAAACTTCTGCTTTTCTAAAGTAATTTTTATCTCATAATGCATGTGAAATGTTAAGCCTCTCATTGTTTCTTCTTCGTTGTCTTCGTTTTCGTCTTCGTCTTCTTTGTCTGCCATGACGAATGTGAGAAGGGTCTCAGACCTCAGTTTCTACTCAGAGACCCTCTAGCTCCATGAGACTGGCTTTGCCTGTGAGGAATATCTGTGTGTCATTGTGGAGCTGGGCTTCTCTGTCACGTGAGGTAGAAGGTGCTCACGGTCTGGTGCCAACTTGTACTGCCTACAGAGGCGGTGCTCTTGTCCTCTCCCCCTTTTTTTTTTTCCTGCTTCTTAGATCTTGTGCCCGGGATGTTGGGCCTGCCTTGCTCTAGTCTGGCATTGCAGTTGATATTTCAGACAAAGGTCACTTTCATTTCTGATGGCATTGGTCCCAAACCATCATTAACTGATCACACATTTCCTTTAGAGTGAGTGTGAGTCTTTTTCACCTTCACAGTTAAAATTATTTTAACTTCTCTCAACTATGTGTTTTCTGGAAGACACTAAAGTCTAGTGTAACATGTTAGTCCCTCACTGTTGGCTGAGGAATGAAAGAAGAGTGTCCGAGGAACAGATACTGCTCCACAGAGCTGAAGCCTCATGTACTGAAGCCTTACCTATTTTTAGTTTCATCTACCCTGGCCCCATACCAGAATGCTTCTCCTCACCGAAGTCAGAGTCTATTAATTCCAGGTAGGCCATTGCCCAGTAGGCTCATGGCCATATTTATAGTGTGAGACTCCTAAGTTAGCAGAACTAGGTTTCAGAAATCAATTTAGATTTCTACCAAGAGGATTTTTTTTTTTTTTTTTTTTTTTTTTTTTTTTTTTTTTTTTTTTGTATTTAGTACAGGGTCTACAGGGTCTCACTACACAGATCAGACTTGTAGTGATTCTCCTGTTTTCAGCCTCCCAAGCATTAGATGTATTTTTGAAGTCTTGACTCTTGACACACTTTTGGGTTGCTTAGGGTACTCATGTAATTGGAATGGTAAAAGAATTGTTCTTTTTAGAATATTCAAGGAGATCAGAAAGCAGTCCAGGTAACTCCTGGAGCCATATATGTTTCTAAACCTAAACTAAATCAGGAGAAGGGGAAAAAATGTATTGTTTCCAGTCGAGATTACCAGATCATTCAGATAGGGATCTAGATGTGAATTCTAGCAATAATAAAAAGTGATGTTATCTCAATTGATCTCTGTTAAATCTCCCTCTGACTTTTGCTTGCAGTGATATTTAGTATCTGTTTGATAGTTCAGAGCCTCTGAAACATTCATCTTGTATGAAAGAGTAACCATTAATCTCGTGCTTCTACTGCTTTGAACGCTGGTTTCTGTATTATATTGACTTCTTGGACTTCCCTTTTCTTTTTAAAAATGGTATTATCTCATTTGTACCAGCTGCAAAGCATTTTTATGATAAATTGAAATGTGAAAATCCCCATTCTTAAGAAAGCTGCTAATATAGTCAAGTCTTTGTGGATATGTGCAGTGGTGCTTTTCCTTAGTGATGGAGCAGGCGAAGGCTAGACTACTCAAGAGAGGGCTTCTGTTTGTGAAAAGCTCTGTGGTAGTTCAGGTTGATCTACGTAGAGGTTTATGACCTTTAGCGGCCACTTAATCTCTTTAAGACTTTTTTTTTCCATGTGTAAATATATATATTTTTTATACTTTAGGAAAAAAATGTCATGGTTAGAAAATGGATAGAAAATCTTGATATTTTAGGCAGAGGATATAAATTATCTATGAAAGAATTTATGAAATCTCAGAATTTTACTTCTTCTGGGCTTTAAAAATCTTTAAGAGATAAAGTCTTCACGTGTTGTGCATGGACTTTCCAATGCAGATTATCCATAAAGAATTATTTTTAAAACTCAGTCTGGTTATGACTTGTGTAAGATGATTTTGAACTACTCTGCCTCTTACTGGTGTGTATTCAGGTGAGTGCAGGCTAGGCTTAATGCAGCACCACTGTGGAGATAGAGAAGTGTGTATCAGCATAATCTCAACGGTTGCAAATCGGGTGTGGTGGCACATGCCTGCAAGTACAGCATTCTGGAAGGAAAGAGGTCATAAGTTCAACTTAGGGACCCTATCTCAAAATAAATTAAGGGGAGGGAGTGTGACATTGTATAGTTCAGTGCAAAACCCGAGTTCAATTCCCCAGTGCTGAAAAAGGGAAAGAAGAAGGGGAAAAGAATAAAGAAGTGAAAAAGAAAGGAAGAAATCTCTGCAACTGAAATAGAGCTGAATCTATACCTATTATGAACCTTATAAAAGTAAGTTATTATCATATAGGAATAAACATTAGAGCATGGATTTCAAGTTGTATTTTTCTTTTGGCCAAAGTTTAAATTCTAAGGCTGTTCAATATTGAGAACTAAACAGTCTCATCCTAGATTATGACATGTTAGCTATTAGAATTAACTTGTCCAACTGTATGTTTTTCTAGGTGAGGGAATAGCTACTGAAAGAAGTAACCAGGCTTCCTGTCAGCAGACCCAGTGCTAGGCACCCAACCTCCTGATTCTCCTCAGTGCTCTGTGTTATGTCAGACTGCAGTAATAAGCCATCCTGGAACTGCTTGGAGTCTTTACAAAACACACTGCTTCCTCTCTGGACGTTCTGGTATCATGTGAGTGGACCTTAGACCTTGAGGTGTTTAAGCACTCATGGGTGAGCCCACGTGTGGTGCAGCTTGGGAACCTTGCTTATCGGGAAACTGTACTTAAGTGCCTGGAACCAGAGTGAAGTCAATAGTGTAGACATGCATCCATTCTGATTCTGGAGTCATGCAGTTGGCTAAGGTTTTAGCAGGGTAGTAAGAAAAGTCTTTACATTGAGAAATAACTAGATTTTTGCCAAACAAAGGCTTTCTTAATAAAGCTGTCTCTCACTAGTTTGTATTTTGTAAATTAGATAGCCTGTGGCAAATTTCTCCTTAATCGTGCAGTAGGAGAACAGTTCTTTGACACTGATGAGGCGCGGACAAAGTCTTTCACCATCTGTGTAGTGGCTTGCTCTGCTGTTGTTGTAACTAGATAAAATTCTAATTACTGTTAAACAGATTGTTTATGAGGTTGTTTTTAATATTTTAGAGCAAGTGTGTAAGTACAAAGAGACAGAATAGTTCCAGATTTAAAAGCAAAAGGCTCTTCTTTTAAATGAAGTTAATCAGAATTTTACACATAAGGCTTTTTAATAGCACATTTTCCTACATGGCCATGGTACATATAGCATGCTGTAAGAAATAGGAAATTTGCAGTTTTATCCTAACCTTTCTGTGGCACTGGCATGTACTCTTGGCATAGTGCTGACAAGACACAAGACAATACTTATCCGTGATTCGAAAGTGACACTTGGGTCTTTTAAACATCATCTTTCTTACCTAGTGACGGATGCGGGTGTATGAAATAGAAGAGTTAGCAGCAGGAGGTTATGATCAAGTTGAAGAATATCAGAATCTTAGATCTTTCCTTGAAACAGTGTCAGGGTTATGACAAACTGTGTATTGCCCGGTGAGGTGGCATATGCCTGTAATCCCAGCACTTGGGAGGCTGAGGCAGGAGGATTGCTGTAAATTTGAGGCCAGCGTGGGCTACAGTGAAACCCTGCTGTTATGGTTTATGTCTAGTTGTCCCCCCAAAGCCTCATGCAATCATGGGGCGGGGACTTCCAGAGTTTGAGACTTGAGTCATGATCCACTGGGATTATGTGTTTTAGTACTGATGGTACTGTGAGTCTGAGTACTTCTAGGATTATGGGTGTAGCCTAAGGCGGATAGGCTCAGGCAGAGAGCTTGAGTGTGACATAAAGAGAAACAGAGAGACAGACTCGTTGCTGTGCTGTCCTGATTGGTCCGTTGCTTCTGTCACCATATTGTTGCTGTTCTACCACCATAAACTGGATGCTCTCTGCCCTGTTCCACTCAGCCTTGGGCCAGCCGAATATGGACTGAAACCTCCAGCAACTGTGAGCTAAATAAACCTTTCCCTCCTTCATTTTCAATGTCAGGTATTTGTCCCAGCAGTGAATCAAAAATAACTAAGACACCTGCCTTAAAAAAAAAAAAAAAGAAGAAGCTGTGTATTTAGATTTTTAGAATAGAGATGGCACAGGATGTGTTCATTTTCAGTCGCTGCCATCACAGATTTCTACAGACTAGTACTTCAACAGCAGTTTTAATCTTATGTTTCTATAGGTCAGCCAGGCTGTAGGAAAGGGTCATCTTCCTTGCTCATGAGATTTAGTTCCTTATGTTTGCAACCTGAAGATCCCTGCTGCTTTCCTGGCTGTGGAATGAAGTTCTTCTTAGTACCTGAAGTCTTTGTTTCCTTGTCCTCATTCCTCCATCTTCAAAGCCAGGACAGCCTCTTAGGTCCTCGTGAAGCCTCCTGTATCCCCTCCTCTTTTACTTCACGTCCATGTCTACTTTTCATCTTCTGTTTTAGACAGACCTGTGCATTGAAATTGGACGCACTTGGTTAATCTCCATCTCAAGGTCTTAACCTTAATTTCAAGTGAAAGTCTCTTTTGTGTTTAACCTAGGCTTCAGGGATAAGAAAACCAAGGGCCATTATTATGCCTGTCAGAGAAAGGGGTGAGTCACTGGATTGAAGGAAGCCGAGTGTCAAGTGTTGACACAGCTGTTGACAGTCTTCATCTATTTAACAAATAATTTTGAGTGCTTGTTGAGTGCTAGGCATTGTAGTAGGCATGGGGGCAATCGTGAGACTGCCTCAGTAGGACCACATGTCATCCCTGCACCTGCATATACAGCAGTGTACTTATAAAAACAAGCAGAACACAAACAGTATTACTTTCTGAAAGCCAGTGTGTGCCAGTGCTGTTTTGGCTTATTCCTCACCCACATGCTGGAGAGTTTTTCATGGTAGATGTTTAGCAGATACTACGAACTTTGTTTTCCCTTTGCATACAGTGAGGGATCTGACTTCCCTCTCTTCTCAGCTATTTTCTAGCCCCTGGACAGTGAGGAATTTTGAGTGTAACAATCTAGACTCAGGACAATTTAAGGCTGAATCAGACATCCACTGAGAATTTTTTCCCAGAGAATTTAAAAAATATCATGTGCTACATTTTGCTTCTTAGTACAGACTCCAAAGTGCTGAAGGCAGCTTGATGAATATGGTTGTTTTATAAAATAGCCAACTTTTGCTTTTCCCACATGGATTCAGTGGCCAGGAAGTAAACTTCACAATATAGTTTTTCTGCAGAGAGGTAGACTTTTAAAATAATGGAAGAGATTTACTGTCTGTTGTTTAATACTCTTAGAATAACAGTTTTCCTCACATACTACTATGTTGGGGCTGGGGAGATAGCTCAGTAGAATAAGTGCTTGCCTAGCAAGTGCAGGGTCCTGAGTTCAATCCCTGGTACTGCAAAAAAAATACTACTCTATTGTGCTCTATTTTGTGGAAAACTACAGGACTCTTAGCAATTCCTCCAAAACTTGTAAAGACAATTACTCGTTTTTTTCAGTAATCACCAAATTTACTATTTTGTATTATATAATTTCCCAAAGTGCTATTAGGGAGCTTTAGTAATGATGAGTTGGAATCAGTGTAGATTTGTGAGATTTATAGGTAATCTTCCCAGGCATTCATTTCAACCTTGTCCATCACAGAACTTTTTTTCAGTGTCTGAGTACACTCAGAGCACAAGTTTGGACTATACAGTATTAATGTCACACAGGTCCTTAGGGTATCTTCTTCAGCACATACAAACTGAAGATCCCATGTTAATCTTTGGCAGCTTCAGATGTGGGTACATTCTGATCAGTCTAATTCCTGTCTCTAAACAGCTGAAATGTATTGTATACAAAACTTTATTCTGAAAGAAGTTTGGGAATAGGGCCAGCCAAATAGCTCAGTGGATTAAAGCGCCTGCCAGTAGGCACAAGAACCTGGGGTTCAACCCCCGGGCCTACCATGCTGGCCCCACACATGGGACGTGCTGAGATGGCAATTGACATTTGGCATGGTGGCACTTGCCTGTAATCCCAAGCCTTGGGAGACTGTAAACAGGTGGATCACTACAAGTCTGACCTAGTAGTGAGACCATGAACACCCTGTAGACCCTTCCCTAAAATACTAAAACTAATACCAATAATAATAATAAGCTGGGTTTTGAAAGAACTTTGGGAATAATGGATGGAGGAAGTTCTTTGATTTGCTTGAATAGAAATGGCTGTTCCATTATCTTAACATGATACCGACTTGGACAAAGGCTGGTGATAGTCTTGTGGGCAGCTAAGTTATTGAGAAGTATTGCAGGCAGTCAGACAGGGCTGGGCCCAGGAAGGCCAGTCCTGAAGACAGCTGCGGCTGGAGGCTGCATTCAGCGCAGACCAGGCTTCTGGAAGAAAGGAACTGCTCACCCTGCTACTTCCGCAAGGAGTGAACAGCAGCAATCGATAGTCTAGAGAGACATAAATCACTTTGGGTGGGGAGGGACCAAACCTCCTTAGCCCACCCCTTCCAGGAGAGTCCTTATCATTTAATCGTTATTACCTAAGCCACTCTATAATCTTATTGGTTCACCATAGCTTTGTGTACCTCACCTGCCTGTAACTTTCCACTGGATAAGTGTTACCTAAATAACTAACTATACTTGTAATTGTATTAGTTGACTCTAGCTTTGTTGCACCTTGAACCTGCCCCACCTTGTGGCTTTGCTGGGGGTGGGGGTGTCTTGTCCCTCTCAGACAGAAGCTTTCTTTTTCTCAATAAACTCTTCCTACTCTTAACCTCCATTGTTCTAGAATTCTTTGGTTTTAGAGAACATGAACTCACTTCTTGGACTTCTAACAGATTGGGAGTTTCTTTCCCCTATATCAAATGCTTTTATTTTGTAGAAGTAAATGATTTCATGTTCTGTAACCTTTAAAATGTTAATAAGTAAGGTTGATTTCTGGGATCCTTTTTTTCAGCATCTCAATGTCTAAGGAAGTGTAGCGACTTCTCAGATTTAGTTCATGTGTAAAAATTCTTGCCAAATGGAACCTCTGAAGAAAATTGGAGCTGTATCAGTTGATTGAAAAGCATATCAGTATACCAGTGAATGTGATGACAACTCAGGTGACAGAAATTCACCCACTGCTTTTCCTTGCTCTTGTTTGGCCTTCACCTTACTCTTTTGTTTTATTTTTTTTGAGACAGAGTCTCCCATACAGTTTAGGCTAGCCGTGAGCTCGCTATGGAGCCCAGGATGCCCTTGATCTCATGGCAGTCCTGAGTGCTGGGACTGTAGATGGTCTTCCACAGTGACTGGTGTCTACCTCCAGTTCTGACTTTACAGTGAAAGGGTAAAAAAAGAAAAAGTCACATTCTGAGCTGAAAGCAGTGACTTGGTAGCCTTAGCTAACCATTGGTTTCCTACACTCTTGGAATCTACCCTCCACTTACGTGCCCTTCCCACTTGGAAGCTGCTAGTTTATCTTCTTATTCTCTCTCCTTTTAGGCTGAGCATGTTTTTTTATCCATAGTAAGTTCCACAACAACAGAGAATTTTGTCTTGCTTTATTTGTTATAGTCCCAGGATATAAAACATTGCCTAGCATATCATACCCAATAAATATTGTTTGGTTAAGTGAAACACATATTTGAAAGCCTATTACGCATCCAGCATTATTATTGCAGACACTAAAGACAAAAAGCTATTGGAATCTGTGGAAGGAAGGGAGGAAGAGAGAAGGAAAAGGAGAGGCTTTCCTCGTGCCTTTAACAAGTGGAATACCCCTCTATGGTTATGAATTATATGTATATTATATATACATATATATGTATATATACATATACATATATATATATATATATATATATATATATATATATATATGAATTACTTAAATGCAGTGACAGAGAAATGGACAATGTCTTCTGACTCGCTGAACATCGATACAAGTCCATTGTATCCTTGAAAGCCACTTTGCATTATTGAAGCAGCCTTTGGCAAATGGAACACAGGCCGTAGTGAGGAGCCTGTAGGGAGCGGGAGCCACGGGTTTGTAGTGGGTGTCGTGATGGCCTGAGGAGCTGTCGTAGCTACTGTACACAGACCATTCCAGTTCCACCGAATATGGTGCCGCGTGCTATTTTTTCCCCCTGGATGTGTTTCTGGGGAAAATAAACCTAAATTCCTCAAGCCAACCATTTCACTTCTAATTAAATGTGGTATTAGGAGAACAGAAGGACTGAAGGCTAAAATTTTCTTACAGAGGCTTTTGGACCTCATCTGAAGTTAGTGCAACTGCAGATGGGCTTTCTAAAAACAAAATCTCTGACTCTCTTAAAATATGGCTGTGAAACTGTTACAACCTTACTAGCTAGTAAGCCAGTACTCCAGTAAAAGTGAGTGTGACTTAAATAGAATGGCTGAAATGACTTAAAACTACACTGAAGATATACTTTTAAATATGCTTAAATGTGTTTTTAAATACATATAGGAATCAAATAGATTGAAAATCTGATTAAAGGTATCAAGAAGGAGGTATTACCTCTGCTTAGTTTTACTTAATTATTGTAATGCATGGCTTTTGCAATTTCATGACCACATGTAAAGCAACTATCTTTTTTACCTAATTAAAAAAATGGGCTTTTTAAATTTTTTTTTTAATTTTTGGATTGTTATTTATGCAGTTGAGGTATGATTAATCACATTTTCCTTCCTTTTTGGTGTTCTCTACTGACTAGAAATCAGCATTCATTTAAAAAAAAAGTAATTAAGTTCTTCTGTCGTCTCACTAAGCAGGTATCAGGGTTTGCACTTCAGTTAGGTGGGCCCACGGTTGTTAGCAGACCAGGCATCTTTGCAGATGACGCACTGCCTAAAGGAGCTGGTATTGGGTATTGATCCCCACTGACTTCATGTGAGCTGAGAAGCTTGGCAGCTCTGTCTTTAATGCAAGCAGAATGAACGAGAGGAATTCTGCAGATTGTTGAGCCTAAATAAATATGCTAGAAACTTGATGACTTAAAGGCTTTTTAAATACCCCAAATTTTATTTTTTTAGTGAACATGCAGTACAACTAGAATTTCCTGTGTACAGCTGATAGATTTCAGCCCGTGTGTAGATTCTCTTCGTTGTCACCATATCCCCCTGTTGAGCAATTCAATTGGGTCAAAAAGTCCTTTATGGCATCTGCGTGCAGTCTCACCTTCCCTGGTAGCCACTCTGATCTTCATTGTTATTCAGTGGAGTTTGTAGCATGGGACACATGCACTTACCCAGCACAGGGCCTTTGGAGATGTGTGTCGTTCTGTGTATCCATACTTCATTGTTTTTATTGTGAGTAGTGTTTATCTGTTCAGTAACAGAAGAACATTTAGCTGGGAAGTTTTGATCTATTCTGTACTCAATAGTGTTATATAAGCATTATGAGTAGTTTTTTATCTCTTGGATAAAAATACACAGGTGGGCTGGCAGGATAGCTCAGTGGACTAAGCACCTGCTTAGGCAAGCGCAGGGACCAGAGTTTGATCCCCAGTCCCACATGCCATGCTGGCACCACCCCCGAGGCATGCTAAGCCAGCAGTAGAGTCAGGGCATGGTGATGCATGCCTGTAATCCCAGTGGTGGGGATGCTGAAAACAAGAGGATCATCAGGAGTCTGAGCTGTGTAGTGAGACCCTGTACCAAATAACATAAATAGAAAAGAAAAAAATACATGGGCGGTATTGCTGGCTCATGGGATATGTGTGCATCAAACTATTTTCTGAAATGGCCATACCACTTGGCACCATGTCAGCAATACAGGA
Source organism: Capromys pilorides (assembly GCA_004027915.1). Lineage (NCBI taxonomy): Eukaryota > Metazoa > Chordata > Mammalia > Rodentia > Capromyidae > Capromys > Capromys pilorides. Next base: position 20,771 of record PVKN010010134.1, read on the forward strand.
GTGTGCTAGATGTTCTACATGCTCAGCAGCACTTGGTATGGTCTGTCTCTTTAATGTTTGCCATACTAATTGATTTTTAGTGGTATCTGACAGTTCTTCTAACTGTATTTTCCAAATAGGTAAACATTTTATATGCTTTTTTTTGTCATACATTATATCCTTTTTAGTGATGGGCCTGTTCAAGTCTTTGACCAATTTTAAAAAATAAGTTTGAAGTGATTTTATAAAGTGGTCACAAAGGCACTTGAGAGAGTTCCAGTATTCCCCTGATACTGTTTCCCATAGTGTTAGCAACATCACTGCTGCTCCAGATTTCCCATTGGCTCCCTTCTATTCCAGGACCAGCCCAGGATTCCACGCTGCATGTCTCACGTCTGCTTGCTGTGACGCATCTTAGCCTTGCCTTGTTTTTCTTCACCTTGATAGTTTTGAGTACTAATCAGGTTTGCATTGGTGATATTTTTCTTGTGGTTAGACTGAGGACAGATTTGAGAGAATAATGTCAAAATGAAATGCTCTTATCACTTGGGTAAGGTCATGTTTCCCGCTTTCACCATTGCAGACTGGGTATTTTTGTCGTCCTACCCTTTGGAAGTGAGTTGCTGTTTGGTGCTGAGCTTTGGAAATAAGTTGCTAATTTCAGTTCATATTCAGAGGGGTGCAAAGATTAGATTTCACATTATGGATGTAGTACGTTCTCGTGGGAGGAAATACAGAACACACACATGTATAACTTTTTACGTTCTTTAGAGCCAATATAGGTAGTCCCCAGTTTATGATGACTTTGATGATTTTTCCACTTTCTGATGGTGTGAAAACAAGGCTTTTTTCCCCACTTTTAGCATTTAACAAAGAAAATCTGATTTATTACTTTTTAGCTTATGGATTGTGTTGTGGTATCACAGTAATTCTTTGCATAGTTTCTGGTCACAAAGCTTTTGCCCTCGGTTTTTATAGGAGCTTTGTAGCTTTTTTTTTTTTTTTTTTTTAATATTTAAGTTTGAGGATCCATTTTGAGTTAATTTTTTGTACAAAGTGGGAGGTTCAGGTCAAGTTTCTTCCCCTCCCCTCTGTTTTCTTTTTCCTTTCTCTTTTTCTTTCTGCATACAGATCCTCTTTAGTTCCAACCCTTCCGTTGACAAAACCATCCTCTCATTGTGTAGCCTTTGCCCCTGTGTCACGGCGCTGGCCACATTTATGGGGCTGTCTGTACGCTGTTCCGGTCTACTGATTTGTGTGTTGGTACTTCACAGGCACCAAGCACTGTCTTGGTAAGCAACTTAGAGCCTTAAAATTAGTGTAATTCCTCCAATGGTATTTTACTTTTTAAAATAACGTTCTTTACTTCTTTTGACTTTCCATATTAACTTCAGAGTAAGCTTGTCTATAAAACTCCTGGGATTTTTATTAGAGTTGAATTGCGTCTATAGATGAATCTGGGGAGAATTAATGTGTTTTGCTCCTGTTGAGTATCTGAATACCCATCCTCATTTTTAGATCTCTGATTTAATTCGTCAAGATTTTGTCAGTTTTGGGGATTTTTTTTTTTTTAGCATATAGATCCTCTATATGTTTTAGATTTCTCTCTTAAGTATTTCATTTTATACGGAGCTGGGTTTTGTTTTGTTTTTTTTTTTTGTAGACAAATATTTAATTAGCTAGAAATTTACATAAATACAAACGTCTAAATGGAAAGTATAACCTATATTTGTCATTCAAGTATGATAGTATTTACTCCAGAATTCTGGCATAATAAGCAAAAACATTTACCCTGTAATTATACATTTTCATGATTTTTAAATTTTTTTCTTAAAAACTTCACTTAATGAAATTTTTTAAAATTCATTTTAATGAGAAAAAAGATAACATAGCAATGAAACAGTTTCAGAACCAGCTAGTAGGACAGTTAAAATAATACATTGCTTATTGTTGTCTTCATAGTAATTATTCAGAGGACAAGATGCAGACATATCTTCAGTGAACTAAGAGAAAGTAGCTGTGTATCTATCCTAACTCTCTCGTGTATGCATATATATATATATTTTTTTTTCACAACGAAATGGTCCTTTATTTATACTTCTGTGAAGTTAGTAAACACATGATACTAGGTTGACTAGCAGCTGATAGCTAACTTTTATCAGACAAGATGTTCATCTCAGTAGTGGGATAGCTTGTTTGCTTTAAGCGTTGGGCCAAGTC
>PVKN010010135.1:0-23025 GCA_004027915.1 Capromys pilorides
CCTGCAAGTGTGTGACGGAGGCCTGAGTCTCCCCTTCCCACTACCCGTATTCCCTTCAAAATCTCCAACCCCCGCAACCCATTCGGTAGCACAGAAAATTCTCCAAGCTTCGCACATCTTGACGTTCAAAACTCTGTCTCCCATCGTTTATAATCATTTGGCAAATTTCTTTGAAAAAGAAAATTCACTTAATGAAATATTTCTGTTTAAATACCAGCGCATTCGATTTGCAAAAATGTACCCATCTTGAATATATTTAAGCAAAAATCAATAAAGGTTAATAGCATATCTCTAGAGCATTCCGATGACAGAAAGGAAAATAATTCCTTTTGTAATTGAATAGGCCCACTGAAGTGTGGGGCAGCTCAACGATGCCTTTTCTACCATGCCTTTTCAAATGGTGTGTGAAATTCAACCACTGGGCTGTGATAGCCACATACAATTCGAATTTGACTAATTAGGTGCGTTGTGCAATTTTCCATCTTTTAATAGGAAAACAGGGTGGCAGAGCAATTTTTGAGAGGGTTGGGCTGAGAGTGAGGGGCAGAAAATCATGAGAAGATAGCAAAGTCTTTAACAACAATGTAATTTTAAAAAGGGATTTAATTGGAACCTATTAGGAGGCAAGCCAGCTTGTTTGAAGGACAAGATTAAAAATATTTCATTAATGCACATGTGACTTGGGAGGTTGATGCCTGAGGAATTCATCATTCTCCCGAGTCGCTGCTTTCTGCTAAACAGAGGGACAGGGCTCAGTGGGTTTGGGCGCAGTCTAGGGCATCTTCCTCTTGCGCTGGCATCAGGCCCCCTCCTCCAGGTCAGCACCGTGAATATGCCCAGGCTTTAGTTGGCGTCTCAGCCTCTCCCGCAACGGAATTAGCCAAAGCCTCCAGGCCTGTCTGCATCTGCACGTGGGGGCTGGCTCATGGGTTTGTGGGTAAATGTATGGCAAAGCCACATCCAAAGGATGGGACCCACATCCAGCCTTGCCGCCCTCTCTCAGCAGAGAGATTCAGAAGTCTGGGACTCACTGGGAGCTGGCCCTGGGGCCCTGCCAGGGATGGAGGGCAGCCCATAGGCCTGTGCCCCACCTGTAGTGGAGCTGAGGAACTCCTAGCCCAGCCCTCCGTGGGTTTCAAGCACTGGGCATTCTTGAATCCCTGGGCTAAATCGCTGGAGGACATGTCATCCGGGGAGGCAGGGCTGGGGCAGAGCAGGGCTGTCCCACCAGCCCCACCCTATCTGCGGACCTGGCCTCTCCAGCACACATGCTCCAGTTATTCTTGAGAACAATGAGAAAGAGCAAATCCAGGTCAATCAGAGGCTATTCAACTGTTCTAAAACTCACAGCACACTCTTCTATGCAGCTTTTGCGGAGATCTCCTGGCATTTCTGGACGCGTGAAGCCCCCGTCTGGATCTCACGGAAACTATGGAGACAGGAAGGTTGAAATGCCTTTTTGCCTCCAAAGATGGGGCAACTCGCGCTGCCAGCAGCTGCCACGTAGAGCCTGCTGATTAAGCTCACCCTGCAGAACGAAGCAAGAGGAGGAGCAGAGAAACAGAATTCTGGGTGAGATGACCATGAGCTGCTGGACTCACCCAGGCAGGAAAGTAGCACCATCCCCAACTTCCCAGATTCCGAGCCCAAGCATCCCTTTGCTGCCTGAGTTCCCTGTCAATCACAGCGTAACGGGTTGGTGGGCGTCAGTAGAGTTCGCCCTGCTTTCTCTGCTCTGAGTGATGACCCCATGTTCTGAACTCACTATGGGTGTGCAGGTGAACTGCAGACGAACTCCAGCCGGCAGTGCCTGAGCACCCTGCCCAGGTTCCCAAGGGCGGCTCAAGCAGGGGCCTGGGCTGAGGACACCTTGGGTGCTGGCCTCTAGCTGCCACTGAGATCTCATGTCCTCAGGGCAGGCTGTGGCAGGAGGACACTTGCTGGCCATTCTGCTGCCTCAGCCAGGGTGTGAACTCTTGGCTCCTCCGTTTCATGTGGTTTGTGGCTGCGGTTGCTCTTTTGGGGCTCTCTGGGGTGTGGCATGCCTTCAGTGTGGGAGTTTGTGTCTGCCTCAGACGATACTGGAGTATCGCCCCTCTGTGTCCCACCCTGAGGCTCTCTATGATGCAGTTATTGTTATTTTTAAAAGCTTTTTAGGTGGCTTATGTAACCTGGCAAATCTTCAGAAATGGCGGGTCCTTCATGTAAATAATCAGACATTTCTACAGGGCCCCACCTCCCCAGGGAACAGGGCATCCCTCAACGCTCCTTCTTTTCCTGGTGCTCGAGTCCCCAGTGCCTCATGGCATGCCCGTGATGGGGCAGCCCGTCCCTCCCCGGGCACAGCCAGAGCCCTGAGATTCAGGCAGGCCATGGACAGGTCAGAGGTGGGAAGCCACCAGTCTGGCTGCTCTTGTTTCTTCGCGCCTCCTCCCTGCCTGTCCCAACCTCATCCTTCTGGTGCAGGGAAGGTGGTGACGACCACCTGCATGGTGAACGATGCCCCAGGTCCTTGCTGACACCTGAGCATCAGCTCCTATGAAAGGTCGCTGGGGGGGTGCATTCTCCAGCCCCCCACATCCAGGACCGGGATGCAGGACACTGACAGAACTCTCTGGTGATCTGCTCAGCTACCAAGGTAGTGAAAGGATCGTCCTAAGGCTGTCAGGCCATCCCAGCTCTTGAAAGGTGAGGCCTCAGGCTGGCAGACTAGAGCTACACCTGCCTGCTTCTTGTTTTGTTATATTTTGTCTGCTGTTTGTTTTTTATTTGTTTATTTGTGGAACCCAAGGTCTTCCCAGAAGAAGCTACTTCTCAACACTTCTGTGTTTTATTTTGAGACCAGGTTTCGCTAAGTTTCCCAAGCTGGCCTTGAACTTGCAATCCTCGTGTCTCAACCTTCTGAGCAGCTGGGATTAAGGCTGTGTGTCACTGTGTCTGACCTTCTCCCAGTTCTTTTGTGTCCTATAATTCTGCTATACTAGATTCCAGGGGTCACCTCCCCCCAATCTGATGTTTAAAACTTGGAACTCTGAAGTTCCCTCCATGTCATTTGTTCTCGGGGTCTTAACCCCTCTCCCTCTCTCTCTGCAAGGTGTCCCCCAGCATCCAAATATCTGTGGAACCCCCCTCCTCAATCGTATAGTTGGACAGGCTAGACAAGGTCCAGAACAGAGCCCCCAGCTCGGGGCCCAGGCCACATAAACGAGGGCAGATAAGTGCAGCGAATGAGTGTCCCTGAATGCCTGGAGGGGGCTAAGGCCACAGGGAAACAGACGAACCGGTGGCAAAGGGCAGCCTCGAAGTCCTCCAGCCCTGCGTGGCGCTCTCGGCCTGAGCACCCAGCCATGTGTGGGAATGGCCGTTTATTCTGCTGTCTGCTATCGGCAAAGACCTGACACTGAAAGATTTTCAAGCAACAGAAATGTGTTTCTCACGGCTTTGTGGGCTGGGGGGTTCCAGCCGAGAAGACGTATCTCAGGGTTGCCCCTCCTCGTGGCTCCATGGTGAAGGCAAAAGGGCCAGAATGGGGATGGGGCCTCGAGGGCCTTTCTATAATATGTTCATTCCCACGGCCGTTAGCACGTTCCTGGGGATGGTGTCCTTGTGGCCTAATCGCCTCTTAAAGGCTCCTGTACCTACTGCGGTGACCGCAGCTGGTTTCAGGAATTCCAAGGAGACAAATAGCCAAGCCAAAGCCAGTGCTACCCCGTGTCCTGCACGCTGAATGGCCAATCGTGTTAGTTACTTTTCTCTCCTCGCTGAGACAAAATACCCGACATCCAAACTTAAGGAAGGAGAGGCTGATGTAGCTCACGGTTTGTGGAGTTTCCTGTCTGCAGTCAGCTGGCTCCCAGGCAGGGTGGCGTGGCCCAGGGGCAGCAGCGCAAGGTGGCGGGAGACAGTAAGAGCAGGGAACGAACAGAGGGACAGACCAGGCCCCCTTTCCTCCCTCCCTCGCAGGCATGCTGCCTCCCCAGGGGCTGGATCAACGTTTGCTAGCCGAATAGGTACATGGATGAACCGGTGAGCGAGGGGGCAAGGGGATGTGGGAGCAGCACCGGTGCTCAGCAGCGCTTGCGTCGGTCAGTCCACATCGTTGGTTCATACAACGTAGTGTAGGTGTTGAGGGCAGTACGTGTCATGCAAAACTACTTCAGACATCAGGGTGAATGTCACTCCAGCCTCGGCAGTACTAAGGCGGCAGGGATTTTTGTGCCGCTATGGATTAGTTATTCTGCTTTTGCTTTTGTCCTCCTTCGTGAGTTGTACGTGTTTCTCACTGTTTTAGATGTTATTTAATTTCTTTTCTCCAGGACAAGGCTGCCTTGGGTGGAACCTGGCTGCTTGTACACGCTATTTTAACTTGTCAGATGTCAGCAGCGTAGGTGTGCTTGCAGGATCTGTTAGCCAAGAGGGTTCACAGACCACCGATAAGCAGGGCTGCTGTGGCTCCCCAGTGAGTGTTCGCAGCCACCTGAGGAGCGGGGTGACGACACAGGGTAAGGACATCAGGTCAGCACCACCACCAACTGGTAGCCTTCCGGGTGTTGATCAGTCTGTGGGCGGGTCTCAGGTGCCTGGTCTGAACAGTGGGCACGGCCCTGGCACCTTCTCCAGGGCTCATGGCCAGTGTGGAAGGAAACCAGGGAGAGGCAGTCCTCAGGGGCCGAGCACAGGCCCAGCGGGTGGCCCTCTGCACCACAGCAGCATTCCTGTGAGCTCTGAGGTCGAGGAGGAAGGCTGCACACCAACACAGACAGGACTGTCGCCAGGGCAGGTCACACATTTGCCTCAGAGAGGCCAGCCTGGCTTGGCTCTTGTCCGCAATAGTCCCTAAAGAAGATGTGCAGACGGGGAGGACCTTCCCAGGGAAACCTCCCCAGCAGGCAGATGGTGGACCCACCAGGTCTCCCGGGGAGACCAGGATCAGGCCCACAGCTGGGCAGAGGGCAGCAGGTGCACGGGGGCTCTACCGGCCTGCCTGCCCTTTCCTCATGTGGACCTCAGAGCTCCCTGCAGCCTTTCCAGGGGACCCAGAAACACAGAGGATATTTATTTACTTACTGCCTCCAAGATTGGGGGAGGAGTTACTATTTTAATAACATCTTATTGTTTTTAGTTATTTCCTAATACTTGTGTTGATTAGGAATGATTGGTTATACATATTCATGATGCAGCATTATTTATAAAATTAAGAGACATGCCTTATAAATGAAGTAATTTGAACAACAGGGACTGATTTATAGCATGAACTAGAAAATATGCATCATGTGGACACTGCTGAAGTCAACCTCTACTGCTGGACTGCTTTCTCTTTTTCTTTCTTTTTTTTTTTTTGGCGGGACCAGGGTTTGAACTCATGACCTTGCACTTGCCAGGCAGGCACTTGTGCCACAGAGCTATCTCTCCAGCCCCCAGCTTTCTCTTTTGACAGTGAACTGCATTGGCTGCTCTTCTGTGACTTCATGGATAGCCATGTGCAGAATAGAACCACAAAGCACAAAACCCTTCACCCAATCAATGTCGCCATCAGCAGTGCCCTGCTGAGCCACTGGTGTGTGTGTGTGTGTGTGTGTGTGTATGCAAGAATCTTTAAAATATGTTTGCTCTTGGATCAGCATTATCTAGAGAGGGGTTGTTCAACTAGAGCCTTCCACACAGCAGTCACTCTCACTCACTCTGGGTTCTTTGTCAGAATCAACAATGTGCAGATGGAGGTCAGAGGAAGAGATGACTTCTGAGTCAGTATTGGATAGGTACCACTTCCGGGTCAGTACTGAATGAGTACCACTTCCGGGTCCTTGATTACATACCACTTGAGAGGTCTATCCAAAGTACTTCAAATGCTGGGGCCTGGGGAAATAGCTCAGTAGAATAAGCGCTTACTTGGCATGTGCAAGGACCTGAGTTCAATCCCCACTTCCACAAAAAAAAGATTGTAGCACAGTACTTCAAATGCCCTGGGGAGTTCAGGAAATTTGTAACAGCTTGCAGGAGGAAGGCTGAATCTCAGAGCACTGGTCTAACTCAGTGTCTACAAAGAAAAGTTACTTTTCTTCTTTAGGTACTGATATAGGAGTGCTTCTCTTAGTAACTGTGATTTTTGGCCATTTTTATTGAAGTTAACAAAGAAATCTTTTCTCTACAAAGGCTTGTGTTGTCTATGTAACCAGGAGCCAAGCCCTTTAGCCTTTTTGTTATCACAGTTAAGTACCAATGGCTCCAGTTTCTTCTGCTGTATGGATAGACGCTTTGCTCCGTACCAGGCCCCATGCTAGGCTCTTAAGTATGTTCTGCTACTTCAGTCCTGAGGTACAACTGTCCTCGTCAAATCTCTCATGGGAGGCTGGAGCGTGACTTACTTAGAGATGCTAACCAGATGACAAGTGATCTGCTCCAGGGAAAATTCAGAACTGTCTTGTCTCCTTATCCACCCCCTTGTTGTGGGTGACATGGAACACCAAGTGCCAATGCCTGCTTTCTCTGGGTATTCCCTGTGTTGAGAGCTTTACCCCTCCCCTCATCCGCAGTATTCAGGGATAGAGTCCAGAAACAGAGAGGACTGGATCACAAGGGCACAAAACTCATTGGTGGATGAATCCACTGAGGACTTCATGGCTGAATGGTTACAGGAGGTGGAGCCCACTCAGAGGAGTGGGTCAGTGGGTGTGGCCGTGGAAGGGTATATCCTGTCCGCCCTCCTCCTCTGGTTCTTCCTTAATCTCTCTGCTTCCTGGCTGCAATAAAGGGAGCAACTCCTTTTCCCCATGTCCTTCTGCCATGACGTTTCTGCTTTGGAGGTGGCCAACCACGGACCAACCCCACTGAAGCCATGAGCCACGTAAGCCTCTACTTTGAGCTCTTTCCTTGGGTATGTGGTCCCAGCAATAGAAAACTAACTAACCCAGTGACTTAGTGACCACAGCCAAACTTTCTCTGGGTGGCTAAAGAGCAGGATGGAGTGGCTCTCTTACCTGTGTACACGCCCTACAATGCACATTAGACAGAAGAACCAGAGAGAGGACAGATGGATCACATGTGAGGGAAACAGACCGCATCTGCTCTTCTCATTCCTAGTTTGTGGCATCTCTTGGTGAGGCAGCATCTCTGAAATTAGCAAGAACAACAGCGGCAACATGTACTGAGGGGTTGTTCTTGTCCTGGCTGCCCGTGTATTATGCATTAGGAGCATAGCTCTGAGGCAACTGGTGAGGAAACACGACTGGGGAGACAAGAGCTACTTGGTGTTAGGTCACGGAGCTAGTGAGCCGGTGAGGGGCAGGGCTTGGCTGCCTCAGGGTGAAATGCTGCTTCCTCCAGTCCTCAGTCACAAGGGCAGCAAGGGCAAAGGCCCTGAGGGAGACTTGTACCTGTAACCGAGGCCATGAGAGGTCAGTGAGGCCAAGGGGGAGTGAGAAAAAGAAGAAGGCATGAGGAGGTGCTGGTAAGGGGCCATGCAGGCTGCGGTCTGGCTTAGTGTATGTATGGCCTTTTCTAATGAGGAGAGCGGCCCCGGAGGGCTGAGGGTAGAGGAGAAGTGTCTGCTTTACTCTGAAGAGAATCCCTGTGGGGCCCAACCTCCTGATCTGAGGATCGGCAGCCTTTTCTTGGAAAGGACTTGTGGCCCCCAGAACAATGGCCCCACATCTACATCCTGATCCTTGAACCCCTGTGTCTATTTGGTGGCGATTGAATGAAAGTTCCAGAGACAAGGAGATAAATCTTGGATTACCTGGGTGGTTCAGTGTCGTCGCACAGATCCTTGTGTAGCATGGGGAGGACTTCATTCCACTAGAAGATGAGGGTCTGGGCCACAAGCCAAGGAAGGGAGGGGCTCTGGGAACCACGTGGGCAATGAGACGGCGCCTCCTCTCGGCCTCCAGAGGGACTCTGAGGAGGTGATGTTTTGATTTTAGCCCAGTGAGACCCAGATCAAACTTCAGATCTCCAGAACTGTATGAGAAATCATTCGTTTCGTTTCTAAGCCACCAAGCACATGGCAACCTGCGACAGCTGCCACAGGGGATGAACAGAAAGTCACAGAGTGCATATTTTTAGCAGTGTGGCTCCTGTGGTACTTTTCCCTCCTCCACTCTGCCCCTGTCAGAAAAACATGGGTGTGGCTTGGTTTGGTCCAAGGACCTGTCATTTTCTGACTCTTGTCCTAACTCATTACATAGGAAATAGCAATAGTAGCAACATCGGGATGTTGTTTTGTGAGCATTTGTGAAATAATGCATCTAAAGCTTTTCACAGAGCCCAAGAGAAGGTAAGCACCCCAATGGCCCTTATTACGGGTCTTTCATCAATACTCTTGCATTGGTTACGTGAAGAACACACCTGATTTTCCTGTACTCAGCCCATCCGAACGCCAGAGTGCTTAGGCAAGATCTACGACGTGTCAGGTTATTTCTGATTAACCAGCTGATAGACACAGAAAGGGGCCAAACAGCTTGGGGAGGAAGGATAGAAGGTGACCGTGTCTCCCGAAAATGACAACCTGGAACAGCTCTGATGAAAGACAGATGTCCCCACGTCTCCTGACTCTCCCAACTTTGAGTGGCACGGGGCTCTCCCGTTCTTCCTCCCTCATCCCACCATTGACATATTTTATTACTAATTGCTTGTTCAAACCTCATCAATGATCTTTTGCACTTTCTGCAAAGAAATGTTGAAAGCTTTTAATGAAGAAATTAATTATGTATAGTCTTAAATGCAAATGAGACTAATTAATTGTAGCATTGATACCCTCTCCTAGCACAAAATATGAGAAGTGGCATTATACATATTTATAAGGCACGGTGCATTTGACAGACGCCTGCAGACTGTGATGAAAGGTGGTCAAAGTGTCTGGAACGGACGCGTTTTTCTCTGACAGATGAATATGGTTGTGTTCTGGAAGAAGTTTGATTTTGTTGTCCACGATTGCAACTTCACAGTGTGGAGACAGGAAAACTTTGGGCATGAAATGGAATTTCCTCCAAATGGAAAACTTCAGTAGAGTGGAGGTGCTTGGGATCCGCCCCGAAGACATCGTAGAAAAGCCCGCCAGGTATTTTTGGCTCCATTTGGAAAGGTGGCCTCGCGACCCAGGAGTCGTGTGTCTGGGGCTGGGTGATGCTCGGGGACCATTTGCCTCTTCGAACTGTCAGGGTCCATTTCAGGAGACCTGAGTGGTCAGCTGTGCGAATAACCGTGGACCACGGGGAGGCAAAGTTCTAGTCTGTTCCGCAGATCCCACTGGGGAGAAAATGGCCACAATGTTCTACAGCTTCTTCCATGAAGAGGGGAATTTATTTGTCCCTGCTCTGTAACCCCAGCCTGGCCCTGTGCCTTGCGTGGGTTGGTCACAGGGACTCCAGCCAATGTGACGCAGAACTGCTGCTCCCGGGAGCCCTGTGCCAACAGGAGGACAAGCCCCGGTTGGGAGCAATGCCAGCCTAAAGCAGCCAGTGCCCACCAAGCCAGCCAGACCAGAGAACTGTCAAGGCCACCCATGGAGTTGCATGGAATGAAGAGAGTGTGCTGGCTGTTTTAGGCCATTTATTTGGGATGGCTTGTTATGCAGCGAAGGCTAACTGATACAATTGAACACCAGAATTTGAGAGCATTTTCTTCCCCTCCTTGAGGGAGGTAGATGTGAAGGTCCTTGTTGGTAAGTGGCAGCTACTGAAAGCTTTTTCCCAGGTCTTCCCTAGATAAAGATCAACACAGGGGACACAGCAAAGAGGTCAACAAAATGAGGCCACACTGCATTACAAGCTGAAGGACAAAGAGGAAAAAGCTCCTGGTTTGAGCCAGAGTGCTTGTTGCTAGGGTCCTCTTCCAGCCGCTTTCTCCTGCTCTGTCTTTTGCTTGCCAAGGGAACCCAAAGCCCACGGCCCAGCTATGTGGCACACAGCCCAGGCCAGCGTGCTCACGTGACCCAGGGAAACCCACCAGACCCCCTTTCGAAGGCTTGCCTCCCTAAGCAAGAGAAAGGTCTTCCCTGGTGGTGCAGAAGCACAATTCCAAAACGTTCCCTCCAGGCTCGAGGGCTCCGAGCTGTAGGCATTGTGCACAAGGGGTTTTGCAGTGTAACTAAGGCCACTGGTAGGGCCACTTGGCCTGGGTTGGAAGGGTGTCCGTTTATGCCCTGTCTGGCTGCAGAGCCCGGGGTCACAGTATGAGGAGAGATCTGCACTGCGGCTGCTGCGGCCCTGAGAGCAGAGGCGCTTCAGGAAGGTCTGCCAGGGCCCCTGAGGAGAAAGCACCCGGCCGGCAGCCACAGGACTGGGGGATACTGTCTTCCACCGTGCTGGGGGATACTGTCTCTTCCTTGGAGGTGTGGGGGGGACTTCCTGTGTCACTGCATCACAAGTATCCCCGGGGAGACCCTGAGCAGCCATGTGCAAGGGCAGCAGAGGGGACCAGGTCACATGCCCACGCACTCTCCCAGGGAGAAAAAAAATACAGGGAGACAGCCAGAGGGGAACTGTGCGCGAGGCTCCAGCCCTGAGCCCAGCCCAGCCCAACCTGTCACCAGGTTGCCCAGATATCATCGCGTGGCATGAATCGCCTCAGTCAGGGGAAGATTCTGGAGGATCTGTGCCCTCCAGCGCCGCATGCGGAGGGAGGGCTGGGGCGGGATCGTGACCTTGCTCGCCACGGGCTCCAGCCTGGCCCAGCACCCACCTGATCACATCGTAGCATTCCAGCAACTTGGCCCATGGACCAGCAGTTGTCTCAGACAGACCACTTGGGTCCAGTGGACCTTCCTGGAGGGTCGCACTGTGGGTACTGGGTGGGGACAGGAGGACCGCTCACAGCTCCATGACGTGGCAGCCATGGAAAGCGTGGTCCTGCCCACTTCCCTATAGCCCCCTGGCTTGGGAGCCTCGCCCAGACACTGGAGCATCAGGCTGCTTCTGGCAGGCGTTACAACCGAGGCAGGCGCTGGGTGGACCCCTGGCTTTTCTTGATGGAGTGAGCAAAGGAGGAGCCAGGGCTCCCCTTCTTTCCTAGCCAGAGCCTCTCCCAAGCATCTTCCCCAGGCCCCGGGTGCGGGTAGATGGGGCGGAAGTGCAGCCGCTTGGACCGCAGTTTCCCGGGAAGATGCAGGACTTTGAGCGTTAGAGAAGTCGGCTGCCCAGCCCAGCCCAGCACCTGCCAAATCCCGTCCTGCTCCCCCGGTGCTTCCTGAGAAGAGAGCCATTCCCAGGAGGCCTGGCCCGGGTCTCTGTCCAGGAAGCCGGGGGCAGGACGCAGAAGGCTGGGGCTGGCAGAGCCCTACCAAGGTACCCGCAGGCTGTATGTTCGCAGCTAGGTTAACTGAAATCACAGAGATCGATCAAGGGACATGGACATGACTAGGGTCGCCCTGTAAGTGTGTACCTCAGCCTGATCATGACCCAGACCCTAAGAACCTGTGGCACGAACTCCAGGCCGACATAAACTCAGCCTCAGTAACAGTCTAGTTCTCTCATAGCTCAGGATAAGTAGTGTGGGCTGTTGTCCTCACAAATCAGAGGCTCCTTCTCTCTTGCTTCTTGGTGTCCATTTTACAGAGCAACGTGGCTGCTTCAGCTCCTGCCACTGCATCTGCCTCCCAGCCAGCAGAATGCAGGGAAAGGAGAAGAAAAGGCCATATTTCTTTATTGTATGTTTATTTTTTAAACACATGTTAGGGATCTATCGCTACATTCTAAAGATCCACCGATCCTTAGAGATAAACACACATCAGTTTCTATTCCAACGTGCAGTGTCTGGGCTAGTCAGCTGGGTGAGCCTGGAGGCCCTGGTGGGGTTGACTCACCCATCTGGCTGTCGCCTGGCTGAGTCAGCCCCAGATCTCTCGTCATGGCCAGCAGGTGGCCCAGGTGCCTTCCAGGGAGGATGCGGAGCCCAGAGCACAGTAGACAAGGCACTGTGTGTCCATGCAGATGATGCCCACTTGTGCCCAGCTCAACAAGGTCCCCAGGATACAGAGGGCCAAGGTCCCAGGCCAGCCCCTGCCTTGTGAGCTGAGTCACCTGCCCAACGACGAGGCCCTAGACACCGGCCCAGCAGAGCTGCCCTGGCTCCCACAACCTAGCAGGACACACCCATCCTGCTCCTCTTCCACTAGCCTCCTTCCTCTGGCTCCCGTTGTACTCACAGGGCCTCCCACATGGAGTGAGGTGAGCTCTGCTTCCAGCGTCTCCCTCCTGAAGGCCGAGGACTTCCTCAGATGCCTGCTGTAGCCCCGCCGTGGCCAGGCCTGTGGGACCCCAGGGCAGAGGCCATCCCAGAGGCTCTGACCCCGTGTGCCCTGAACACACTCCACAGCCTGGGCAGTATAAACTAGGTGGCTGCCAGTATTTTAGAGCTGAGAGCCACCCTCCAGAAACAGAAATCTCTGGCTTCTTTGGAAAAACTAGGGTCCAGCGTCCACATCCCAAACTTAGAACACTTGTCCACTGCTGTGGACGTAGCACAGAGTTGACAGACATAATGTAGAAAGACACATAAATTTATTTTTAATTCTCACCACTCCTGTTAAGTGAGTGGGCGTGGCTATGTGCCAATAAAACTTTATTTATAAAGCCACATGGCCTGTGAGACGTGGTGGCAGACCGTAGGTTGCTAGCCTCTGCTCTAAGGCAGCATGCTCACTCCCTCCCCAGGGCCTTTGCTCTTCTGCCACACCTCCCTCTGCACCCAGCCTGAGTCTTTGCCCTGCTGCCACCCCTCCCCCACCCCTGCCAGCCACTGAGCTCCAGCAGAACCTGGTCTTGTTCAGCTCCCCACCTGGCACAGGGTCAGACTTACTGTGAGTGACAACGTGGGAAGACAGAGTCAGCTGGAGATCAAGTCTCACCTTGTGCATCTGTGTTCCCTGCCCAGACACAGAGGACCCTTTAGAAGGGGAAGAGGTGAGGAGGGAGGGTCCCAGGAGGGGCTGGAAGGCCTCCGGGATGCAGTGGTCAGGCCCCAAAGGGAGGTGACTTTAGAAGAGGAAATGGCATGCCCGGACGTTTAGGGGCCCAGGCCAGCAGTTCAGAAGCAAAGCACACAGGGCAGGGGACAGTGATCAGCAAGCAGAAGAGGACAGTCCCTGTCCACTGGGCCAAGGAGCTTGGCTTCTACGGGTGAAGGCTTTGTACCATAAAGCACCAGGCCCAGGTTTAGGTGAAGAAAGCTCTCGACCTGCAGTCTGAGGAGGGAACCCTGCTAGGAGAGGACATAGGGTAGCCAGACCAGGGACTCTGCTTACGACCTCAGCAGATGCTGCACACCTGGCTTCGCTGTTGAGAGAACAGGATAGAGTGGCACGGTGGGGACTGTGTCAAGCTGGGGCACGTGGGCCTGGCCACAGCAGGACTCTCAGCAGCACCGCTGGCCCTGTATGTGCCACTCAGGTGCTCCCGTCACTGACCTGGGTATTGTGGGCTGCTTAACGCCACGCTGCTGTCTGACCACCACTGGACACCAGCTGGGACAGCCAGACACGCCACCGGGCACTGCGAGGCATCTCCCAGAGCCTTCTAGGAGCACGGACTGGTCTACACGGAGCCCCTCTGGCGCGGGCCAGCCCATGGAAGCACCGTGCTCTAGAGCCTTTTAGTTCCCTAAAAGTTCTTCATGTTTAATGTTGGCAAAAACATCCTTTAAAAAGAAAGCACCAGCCAGCGCCGCATAGGATAGATAAACGCACATCTGGACCCCAGCTTGGCAACCCTGGGGCCGGCTGTCTACCACAGTCCCCAAGGTGAGAAGTGGTCACTGCAATGTCTAGCAGATTGATTCCAGGCCCCCTCCAGGACTCCCCGCAGGGGCCTCCTCTGGGCAGCAGCTCGCTCAGGCTATGTCAAGCAAGACAACAAAAGAATCCGACAGTTACTGTACTAATCCCTCAGATCCCTTGCTCTGTCCCTCGCTTCTTTTTGACCTGCAAATCCCCGATCCTTCACATCACTGGAGCCCATTTCTCTCCCTTTCCTCCCTTCTCCAGGGACTTAAAGGTTCAAAAAAAAAATCATCTAAACTTGCAAACCTGATCCCACACAGCTGCCAGCCTCAGCCGGTGCCCTCCCTAGAAACCAAAGCCCCGGAACACACAGGGCAGCCCCACACACAAGCCCTCCCAGCCCCTCTTTGAGACAAAAGCCAGGCCATGTGTGGGAAAATGCCATCCGCTTTGTGGTGGTCAAGATGATGGGTTTATGTTGAAAATGTTCTGCTCTGGATAAAAGTAAATAAAACAAAACCTTGTTGCATAGAATTAACATCAATATTTATTTTTTGCACTGCTGGCATTCGGAACGCCCTCACTGTCTTTCCCTGCCTCTCTCGGAGCAAGGCTCCTGCCACTGACCACGTGCCGTGGCTTCTTCACACACTTGTTCTGCCACCTGGGTTCCTCCAGAGTCAGGTGTCTTTGACTCACACTGCCTCTTGTTCAGAGGCTCAGCCTCCCGATTCTGACGTGCAGTGTCAGTTTCTGGGGGGATCCCCACCTTTCCCCAATTGGATGCAATTTGACATGAGCTGGAGAAGCCGTGGACGGCGTGAACAGAGCCGTGGCACAGAGGAAGCAGAGCCATGGTAGAGCCAATAGGGCAGATCAATAGACCAGGATCTTGCCTGGCTCCTTCCCACTGCCCACACGGGGTGGGCATGAAAGCACCCTTGGTTGGTACAGAATCAGTGGGCTGGGGACTGGCTGAGTCCACACACAGCTTCATGACAACCAGCCTGGTGACTTGGCCCACAGGAAGCATTTTGCTGTCCGTGCATTAGGCATGAACACCTTTCCACAAGACTCTCGAGTGATGCTTTTGTGAATGACAGATCTGAAGCAAAGATTTAAGACTCTTCCCTCTTGTGGGACAGGCCCCTGGGTATCCTTCCAGAAGATTCTAGGCACCACCCCTTTCCTTCTGGTTTGCACTCAGACTTCCATGGACTCTTCTTCTTTTCCCACCACAAGATTTCCACCTGTCCAACTGGTACCTGCCCATGGGTCACGGGGCACCCACTCAGGCCATCTTTCTCCAGGAAGAGTGAGCCAGCAAAATGGGGTGGAAAGCAGCCACTGGCAGTGCCAGATCTGACACATAGTAGGTGGACTGCTGATACATCTGAGAGCTGTGAGCTGTCTTGGAGAGTGAATGGGCTCCGGTCTCACACCACCATTGCCTTTGTTTGGGTTGAATAAACATCTCCTGTCCCTCCATTGGCCAAACGTGTTTGCAGGAGACTGTTAACGTGGGCGGCAAATGCGTTTGATGGGTGGTAGATGTGCAGTGACATGGTGGTTGGGGATACACTGTGGAATTCTCCTGAAACCAAGCAACTGCAGCTCATCCAAGGAGACAATTGTAAGGCAAGACCCATGACTAGACCTGTGTGTCTCAGTCTCTTCTTGGCTTGGTGGCTTTGGGTGAATTACTTATCTTCTCTAAGTTTTAACAACTTTATCCAGATGTGGAGTGATAATTACAGCTGTTAGTCATCATGAGGGTTTACTGTGCCAAATAAAATACAGGATGCCAATTAAATTTGAATTTCTGATAAACGATGGGCAACGTTTTTGTATTCCTAAATGCCGAGAATAGAAGTTTTACTTGCTCGGTCTGTGGTGCTGTTGCTGCTTGATAATGCACACGGAACCTTTGGCCTGGGGCCTTGTCCCTGTGGGGACCTTAATAAGAGGTAGCACTTTTGCAGGTTATCAGGAAAAGGCTGTCCTGTGTTGACTGGCCTCCTCCCTAGCTACCATGCTTGCTATGAGAAGGAGACAAAGTAAGGTCTGTTAAAGCAAGGCTATGCAGGCCAGCTTCTGGCCCTGTTGATCATTTATTCTTACTTTATTATTCCTGGTTCTTCCCAACCCTGCCTCTGAATTCCATTGATATAGAACCAGTTTCCCAGGCTCCAGCCCTCCCTCTCCTTTTCTGTGGCAGGCTCCCTTCTGTTTCTGGGAGGGGCAGCTGCCTCTCAGCTCTGGGCAGGGGATGGCGTCAAAAGCCTGGAGACTGCACTAAAGTAAAAATGGTTTTGCAAATACTTGTCCCCGTAGAGGCTATTTTATTTGACCCTGCTCTTCCTGTGACTCTCTTCAAAACTCCCTCTTCCCCAAAGTCCTTTTCCAGATTTCCTTCTTTCCAGGATCCTCCTCTTCTCAGGATACCCTGCTTCCCAAGAGTCCCCTTTTCCCAGGATGCCTTGCTTCCCAAGAGTCTCCTTTTCCCAACATGCCCTGCTTCCCAAGATCCTCCTTTTCCCAAGATGCCCTGCTTCCCAAGATCCTCCTTTTCCCAAGATGCCCTGCTTCCCAAGATCCTCCTTTTCCTGGTATCTCCCTTGTTATGGTTTGGATATGATATTCCCTGAAGAGTCATATAATGAGGGGTTGGCCCCCCAGCGCATCAGTGTTCAGAGGTGAGGGTTTGGGGAAGAGATGAGGGCTCTGACCTCATTAACGGATTAGTCCATTGATGAACTCACAGCTGCCTGGGCTCTATAGGAGGTGCTACTTAACCGCATGAAGCTGATACCCAAAGGCATAGCCTGAGGGGTACATGCGAGTCTCAGTCCCTCCCTCTCTCTCTTTCCTCACTGCCATGAAGTGAGCAGTTTCCTCCACCACAGCCTTCCAACCCTCAGACCTACAGGCAACAGCACCAGGTGGCTATAGACTACAACCTCTAACGGTGAGCTCAAAGAAAGCTTCCTTCCTTTCAGCTTTCTTAGTTGTTTATCACAGTAATGGAAAGGTGACCAACCTCCTGCAGCCTCCAGAACAGCACAGAACTTATTTCCTATTCTTTCATATAGGATCGATTATTTTGCTTTTAATTTGTCCCATTATTTTTTCATTTAATATATAGTATATATCTTTTAAATAAAAAAATACAAGCAGACCATTTATAAACTCAAAGGCACTTGGAATTTATAACCAAAACAACGGAACTTTGCCTTATTTCTACCTTCCCCAGTCCCAATCCCCAGAACAAACTAATTTTAATTCTCTGCTGATTTCTATCTAACACGACTTACTGCTATTCTATGTTTTCTCAGTCTTAACCATAACCTTCTGATTTTCTTTCATGGAAGAGCTATCCGTCAGCACTTACTGGAGAAAGCAGATTTCAGTGAGATGTACAAGTAGGTCAGAAAGAATTTGCAAGACTGCTTTACAATGACCACTGCAGAGTCAGGGGTGGAAGAGCGCAGACGGGCTGTGTGTGCGCTAGGACCCAGCAGAAGGCCTGGCAAGCCCACATCAGAAGGCCCCAGGGCCAGCCCTAGGGCTGAGGAGTCTGCGCTGGGAGCCAGGAGGTGACAACCGGGGTGAGAGTGAAGACCACAGCTCCTCCAAAGAAGACAGGAGCCATCCTTCCTTCTCTGTTCCCCTTTTCTATCATCCGAGTGACAATGTTGCCTGGGTCGGGTCCTCCACACCCAGCTCCATCTATGCTGAGCCAGTTTAGGTGCAGGCTTTTGGTTCAAGCTGGCCTGGTCACTGAACCGCCACGGAAGACTAGATCTGCGTTCTGGTGCTGCCTCCCCCGACCCGGCTCCTCCGGGTACGGGTCCCTTCCCGTGTGCTCCCAGCCACAACTCTAACACCTTTGGGTTGGAGAGGTGTCCAGCAGGTTCTGTACTAGGGCTAAGTTCCCAGCGCTCACTGCAGTTACGCACAGGCGTGGCTAGGCAGCGTCACTTCCCTTCTGCGGTTGAATCTTCCGCTGCCTTTCCCTAAAGAGGAGTCTGTCCCTGCACTTAAGGCCCTGGGGAATAATCCATGATAACATCCCCCCCTACACACAAGATCCTAAACTTAATCATGACCTCCTGTTGCCTTATCAGATTTCAGGGATTTGGAGCTGGCTGTCTAGGTTGTCACCGACACACTTGCCACCATGGTCCTCCAAGATGTGTCTCCCGCAGGCCTGATCCTGTCTGTGAGGACTTTCTGGTGGCTCACAAGAAGGCACCGAGGGCTGGGGGGCTCCCTGTTCCCCTTCTGGGTACAGTGTCCATCACCAGGCTGAGCAGCGAGCCCTGGAGCATCCAACCCTAGGATGTGTGAATACTCAGAGGAAAGCTGACTCCTGGGAGACAGAGGCAGCGAGAACAGGGCTGCCAGGCCTGACCTCGGCCCAGGCATCCCAAGAACGCTAGGGCCGGTGGGGACAGGGACAAAACTGTGGTGTCCGTGGCTCAGTCAACAACCTTGACTCGTTCCGGGTACTGACCTTGAGCAAGCATAGAAACGAAAGAGTAGGGTCCAGAGATGTCGCGGAGGTAAAATCCGGCTGACTGGGAGAAGCAGAAGGATGTCTCCAGAGAGAAGAGCCCCGAGCTGGAGCCTGCCGCTCCTGTGGGGGAAGGGCCCCGGTGTGCGGCGGTGTGGTCTGTCACACGGTGGGGTTTGATCTCAGGCTGGACCCAGCCTGTGACCACAAGCACCGAGCACCCTGGGTGATGCCGTCGAGTGATGCCTAGAACACACCTTCCCTCGCCCTGGGGCTGCTTTCAAGACTCACGTTCTCATCCGGGTCTGCTTCTTTGTTCCAGCCCTGCCTGGGGACCTCTGCTCCTCCTACGAGAGAGCCTCCTCCATCACTGCAGTCACAGGACCGGTGTCTGGACTCAGCAAGCCCAGCAGCTGGGCAGCAGTCTCCCCTCTCTGAGCATCAGCGATCTGCCAGCGTGCTCATGTCAGGCGGCCCCGCAAGGATTCACGACCCCAGCAGAAAACAGGGGGCAGGGGCCCGGTGTGCAATGAGGCGTGACATGTTTTCACATCTCGGCTAAGTGTCGATCCAGGACCCAGTCACCACGGCCGCGGGGGCTCTGTCGTCCTCCTTGACGTCTCTCTGCCCTTCTCCCTCTCCCACTCCACCAGCATCTTCTTGGTTCTACTGTGCGTGGACACCTAACGCAAGGCTGCTCCTGGGGCGCTGCAAGAGTCCTCTCTCCCTTCTAAGGACCCTTCCTTACTGTGGGGTGCGTCCGCTGTGGCCCCATGAGCCCCAGGGCCGCCCTTCATGAAGACACACTCTAAGTCTAAAACACACAGCAGCTCCTCAGAAGAGAACGCAAATCACTCCTTTCATACATTTGTACATCAGTGACAAGATGAAACAAAGATATTTTGGATCTATCAGGTTAAATAAAATATAGGATTCAAATTATTTTCACCTATTTCTTAGTGTGAAAGAATATTTAAAATTCCACGCGCAGCTCACGTTGGAGCCCCTGCTATTTCCACCGGATCCTGCTGCTCGATAGCAGCTTCTAACCTAAATTTGGAACTTTTCACCTGGCGGTAAGAGGCGAGCCACTCACTCGGGAGGTTCTGGGGAATGGTGAAACCTGCCCTATGCCGTCCTGGCTAGGGAGCTCTGTGCATACATATCCACGGTCCTGAGGTGGCGTCTCTCACAGCTCCCGCGAGTCTGTGGATTTTGCATAGCCCCAGCCCCACACAGGACAAGCACAGCGCAGTGGCTGGCCTGGGGTGCTGGCCCATGGTGGTGTCTTTGGTAGTGTAGTTAACGTTCCTAATAGTCACACTGAATCATTCTTCTAACATGGCTGTGGAATGAAAGGTCGGGAATTCTAAGGGTCTGAGACAGGCTGAAAGGCACTGCTTACCCCCCCAGGGGGATTGGGCACAGGCAGCACCTGTAGCAAGTGATAATTTAAGTGGTACTTCAAGGACGAAGACTCTCCTACTCGGTGGTGGCTGTGATGGTGAATGAGGGCTCCTGGCATGTGCATCTGTGTTTCGTTTTGTTTTTTTTAAAGTTATCTAATTTCATTCAACTGGACCACGGGCACTGCTTTCTGTAAGGCCAAACCCCAAGAGAGATGTCTCCACACAGTGACAGGCTGCACCCTCCTATGAAATGACAGGACATGGAGATGCAGGTCACAAGACAGAAAACGTAGGAAAACTCAGGAGAGTGACAGGCAGGACTGAGAAGCAGTTCTGCTGGGAGCCACCTGCCCTGTGCAGGAGGCTGCATGTAGAGCCTCAGGTTGTGTACGGCA
The DNA here is from genome assembly GCA_004027915.1 of Capromys pilorides. Classification (NCBI taxonomy): domain Eukaryota; kingdom Metazoa; phylum Chordata; class Mammalia; order Rodentia; family Capromyidae; genus Capromys; species Capromys pilorides. The sequence goes on from PVKN010010135.1 coordinate 20,032, forward strand.
GGCGACATCTCTGCAAGCTGCAGGACGGAAGCAATTCCTAAGGAGAAAGTAAAATAACCTGGGTGGCTGAAATATTATTGTTCATCCTGGAACTCAAGGGTCTGGCTTTTTAAATAAAACTTTTGGTTGGTTGTGATCATGAAAAGCCTATTCCGTTGCTGTTCACCTCCTGTAACAATTGGTGGTAGAATTCAGGGGCTGAAATTTGTGACTTACGCTTTTTCCTCTTTAGCAAGCAACCGTTTCATATCATTCTGAGCGAATCATCTGAAAAGCGATTTATTTTCCCTCACAGATAAGAGTAAATGAAAACCGCGGCAGCACCATTAGAGCTGGGGCAGCGTTGTCCATTCCAGCCAAAGTTTTCCAGGCACAGAGCACTAGCTACGCTTGAAAAAAGAAATTTCTTTTTCTTTCAAATTCTGGAACCCCACTTCCAGCGAAATGATGCCATTTTCTTTAAATCCTGGCCTCTTGGCAAATGGTTATTTTAACTGACACTCAAGTCTAAAGCTCGTTTGTAAGGTCCTTTCATTTCAGTTTTATGGCAAATTAAATTACGCTTGTGGTTAAACAAAATTACATTAAGAACCATATGTGCTGAAGAAGCTCTGTGTAGGGTATCGGGTTCATACTTTAAAAAGCTCAGACCTTTCTGTTTAAAGTGGATCGTTTCATAAACTCGGTCTCAAGGAGCAACAATAAAGTCCTTCACTGAGATAAACAGTTGGGAGAGAAACACACACTGAAAACGTGGAAGGAAGCAAGCCCGAAAGCTAAAAATGCCGGGCGCAGAGGTTTTCTGCGGCTCCATAGCTGAAATGAAGACGAGATTTATGCAAATGGCCATCTTTTACAGCTGAAGGAAGCAGCCTACAGTTTGCCGCTATATGAAGTTGTTGTGACATAAGAAAACAGAATCTTTTTAAACCTCGAGTTTAATTAATTCTATTTAAAAAAAAATAATTTAGCAGCAGCGTGTTAAAAGGGAAGGGGAAAAAAACTCGATTAGCTCCAAATAAGCGTCTCTTAATCACCCTTATGAAGGCGTAATTTACAAAACACTACAAGGAAGTAACATCTTTTTCATTTCAGGGGGAGGGAAAAGAAAGTGCATTGATAAAAAAAAAAATAAGTAGAACATTTTAATTAAAACTCATAAAGTTGTGGACATCTGCTTGGGATTGTTCGCGGTGGCGGTGATTAGCGGATCTGTGCACCGAGATAATGAAGCCCGGTTGCCGTTATTGGCATAATAGTGGGGGCCCCGTGTGAGAACGCGGCGGGCCCACTTTGTGGAGCTGGGCATATGCCTATTAGATTCCAATAAGTTTGGCCGAAAAGAGGGAGGCGGGCGGGTGCGGGGGCCGGAGTTAAACACAGGAAACAAGCGCTGAGTGTGCGCCAGTAAAAATGATCACAAATCAGGGCTGCTGATGTCAGAGCGCGGGGTCGGGGGTCAGGGGGAGGGGAGCCCGTGAAAGGGGCCGCCTGTCTGCGCCGGGCGGCGGGGCGGGGCGGCGCGCGCACAAAGGGCCCCCAGCGCCTCATTAGCGACGCGTTTGATGGGCCCGGGCCCCGCGGGGGCCCGCCGATGTCAATGGGATAATTACGATGATCTAATGGCCGGCTCTTTCGCACGCAGGACGGCTGAAAGGCGCGCCTGGAGGCGGCATTGAGGCGCGCGGGGCGAGCCGTGGGGAGCCTCGCCGGCCCGGAGCCGCGCGGCCTGGCGGCGGGTCAACGCCACCGCGGCGCTTTCACGCTCTCAATAGGCGGAGCGGGGGGCGGCCCTGCCGCCGCCTTTCAGCCGCGAGTGACAGATTGGAGGTCAGCGCCGGCCGCCGAGCCGCGCAGATGGACCCGCCCCGCGCGCGTCCGCGCCAGCCCGGGCGTGCGAGTCGCCGGTCCCGGGGTCCGGGGGGACGCGAGGAGGAGGAGGAGCAGCCCACGCCGCGCGTGGTGCCCGGGCGGGCCCGGAGCCCTGGCCCTGCGCGGACGCGGCCCCCGCCTGCAGATGGCTCGGGGGAGGGAGGAAAATTGGGGGTGGGGGTGGGGGCGGGGGCGGGGGTGGGGGCAAGTGGCCCGGTCCGTGCGGCGTCCAAAGAACCCTCCGGGAGTGAAATCGATGCCCAGGTGGGCGGCGACGCGCTGCTGTTTGGGGCCTGTGCAGCCCGCGACGTCACCGGCCGGCACTCGTGGGACCCTGCAGCCACCCACCCCGGGGGCCACTGGGCTGGCTGTGGATTCCCCGGCAGCAGCAGCGAAGGCTCTGATGTTTTCCGCTCCCGGGAGCGACGCAGTGAATCTGGGTCCTTCTAGCGCGCAGCAATCCGAAGAGTGTGTGTGGAGCGAGGTGACGGATAATACAGGAACGGAGAATGGTGCACCGAAAATGCGGCTTCCCCTTGACCCTCACCTCGCTGGACCCTCTCAGCTACGTTCTCTTGCTCTTGCTGCTAAAAACATCACCCTGTTCCTGAGTGAATAATTCCCGTTCTAGGAAACGTGAGCCTTGCTAAGAGTAAAAATAACGGTCCCGTGGTCTTCCCAGAGAGGTGTGTGTCGTTGGCTGTAGCAGCAGGCATGGGGCATTGCAAAAGCGCCCCTGTGGATAGCAGAGGAAGCAAAGAACGTGTGTCCTCTTAAAACTGGACGCAGGGTCCCCTTACTGACGCTACTTCCCATTTGTAAAATACTAGTGTGCATCTCCCAGCGACAGCTCCCTCCTGCTTGGAAGCCAGACTTTATCCTCATTCACTTAGACGCTCCCCTGCTGATGGAGAGCCTGGTTGTTTCCATTTTTCCCCTTGAAAGCACTATTGTTATGAATATTTTACAATTAGAGCTGGAGTCAACACTAGACAACAATCTAGCGCCATCACATATAGGGGTGCATACAGTGCACCCCTAAACGCTGATCCAGTACTCTTCGCATAAACACTCCTCTCTTCTTTTTCAACCCCAAAATTTCGGTCCTCATGATGGAAATCA
>PVKN010010136.1:0-22971 GCA_004027915.1 Capromys pilorides
GGCAGAAGGAGCTGCCTTCCTTTCTCCCCTTCTTTCTTTCCCTGACCCCAGGCGCCCCTGCCTCTGCATGGTCCCCTACCGCCAGAAGGTTCTCTGGCCTGAAGCCAGGGCCTGAAGTGCGTTTCCAACAGCAGGGGCGCCCACACTGACACCCTGGCCCTCCCTCCTCTGGCCCCAAGGCAGCCTCGCCCGCCCAGGCAGCCTTCCTGGGCAGCCTTGTTTTGTGTCCAGTCTGTCGGTCTGTGCACCTCCTGGCTGTGAGAGTTCCGCACTGTGAAGTTGAGGAGGAAGCGAGCACCTTCAAACTCAAAGTTACTTGAAGGAAACAAAGAAAACAAGAGACGCAAGAGAAGAAGAAACAAAAGGGAAAGGAAGAAAAGAGCAAGGGCCGAGGGGAAGAAGGGAAGGAGGGAGGAAATGCGAAGAAAAGAAAAGGGAAGGAGGGGAAGGAAAAAGAACAAAGCGGCAGGAAAAAAGACACAACAGTCTGCCCTTGGCACTCAGCTGATCATAACTAATAACTCTCAAAATACGATTCCCTGTTCAGAACATTCTATGGGTCCCTTATATGCTTATAGAAAATGTGATCATTTCAAGGACTGACACAAATAAAGGAACACACCGAAACATATCCAGGTCCCCCACCTGGCTTGCCGTGGATGGGTGTGCACCCTCAGAGACCTCAGTTTCCCCATCTGTAAAATGAGAGAATTGGTGGACACAGTCATCTAATTCTATTTTAGTGGCCCCTTGACACTGCATCCTAACCTCCTGGCCACCAAAGGGAAAGGAAAAAAAAAAAAAAAAACCCTAGCATTCTTTCCACGTTAACTCCTGTCCTCTCCACATTTTAGATTAAAATGCTTTCAAGGGGGGAAAAAGGCAGAAAAGGAGAAAATAGTGAAGGAAAAGCAAACAAGGGTCCCAATATTTCCAGATTATAACCAGACTAGAATCTTTGCCTCTCTTTTTCTGAAATACAAATGTAAGGCAAAGAGCCATTAATGTAGAGTGGAGCTGAGGAGAGAGACAGGCAAGAGGACGTCGCTACCCTACTGCCCAGCTCTCCCAGTCTTGGTTTCAGTGGAGGAGTGAATAATTATCTTTAATTATAATTATCCACCAGCTACCAGCAAAGCACAGAGCCACTCTCCGCTCCCCCCCAGAATCTTAAGCTATTTATCAAAATTCTAATGAAGAATACCATCCACTTATAGATGTATCTATGTATGGCTTGAGCCTCAGGGTGAAGAGCGTAAAGCATTTTGTGAGTAACCTTTCTGCTTAGATGATAACGTTGGAACACAAAGGTAGAGGAGGTGTCTAAGGTCCCACGGAGTCGGAGCCTGAAACCCGGCTCCAATCTCGGCCCTCATCTCCCTGCCTGTAAAGCACTACATGCGAGATGTATGATGGTGAGAACTGAGCCCTTCATGTCATAAAACGCAACAGGAGATCGTTGCCCAGGTAGTTTAACAAAAGCCCGAGCCGGGCTTACGCACAGATAATAATGTCCTGTGCTATGTCCATAATTTAAACGCAATGCGGATTTGGAAAGTCCTGAGGTCCTGCACAACAGTATACAATAAGTCCCCATTTTCAGCAGATTGGTTAAATGGGTGTTTTTAATGCAAATTAGTTCAAATTGCTATCAAGAGTAATTATTGTAAAAGAAAGTCAACGTTTCCATCATCCTTCCCTCATTTAGTTCTTCTATAGTCTCTTTTAAATAACTTTGCCATAAAATTTCAATTGACCACTAAAAAGAAAAAAAATGTTATTGGCCGTGGGGAAACAGAGGTAGGAGGGAGCCGCAGTCCCATCACAGGGAGTGTCCCTTCTGGGTCCTGGGGGGCCTCCCACGCCCCAGTCCTGAGCTCAGGCCACACCACCCCTGCCCAGGTGCACACTAAAAGGTCCTTGTCCTCGGCGTCCCCAGGGCCCCGCGGAACGTGGGGAGCAGGCACCGAGCAGCAGGGCTTTACACTGCGTCGCCCTCCTCCCATGCGTGGGGTCTCAGAAAGCCGCAAAGCCCTCGGGGATGGGGGTGGAACATGGGGGCTTCGTCCCCGCGCTGTGCCCCCGCCCAGGTGCACCCCACTACCCTGCTGGCGGGTCTGCTGTTGGAGCCAATATATTATAATAATATTAGGTGAAACAGGCAAGCATATGAGGTAGAAAATTGCATCTCATTTGTTCTCCATTTGCCAAAGTCTAAATCTTAGGGGAGGTATTTTTACTTTACATATTTGTTAATGGGATTTGTTTCTTATTGCCCCAAAATGCTTAATATACAAAAAGAATCAGATTGTCTTTCTGGACTTAATTTGTCTTAACACACAGAAATAGAAACTTGATTTCACATTTCGCTCTTGCCTCCACCTCCAATTCATATTCGCGGCATCCTGATCCTTCAGTGCCTGGAAGAGCCCTTTTATTTACCTATTATGGCATCATTTGTAACATAAAACTGTTGTGTTCTCTTTTCATTAACAGATTCAGTTGCAAATGCTGAGGGGAAAAAAAAATTACAAAGAGCCCCTTTTTAAAATGTGCACATTTATTGGGATTATTAAATCACAGCAGCTAATAGTGGTTGTCACCAACTTAATTTAAAAAGCTGATTATTACTCAAGCCCTATATATTCCGGGCCTGATACTGTATAATTAGCAGTTGTGATTATTTAGTTAATTTGCAGATTAGGAACAAGTGCCTGTTTTGAAAAAGGTGGCCACTCGACCTTCAGCGACTGGGAGGGAGGGAGGCAGCGCCTCCTCCCCGAGAACAAAGTGCCCTGTCAGATGCGCGCCTCTGGATGCGGGTCGGCAGGAGGGAGGGACGTGTTGCGGACTCGTCCGCCTGCTTCCCAAAGTACAGAGGGGGGAACAGAAAAGCTGCTCCAGGAGTCTTTAAATTAGCGTCGTCCCTGGTGGAGCCAAATCAAATCAAATGGCACACGTGGAGCCTGAAGGAGTCAAAAGATGGTCCTGGTGGGGAATGGCCGCTAAAACAAGAGCATCAAGGCCAAAAAATAAAATAACAACAAAAATCCCTGTGACCCAAACTCAGTAAAGGGTCAGTGATGCAAACCTGTCCAGAGTGGAAAGCCGTGTGGGCTTGGGAACAGACCCATCTCCTGCGCACTATTTCTATTGCTGAGTTTGTCATCAGTCATACGATGATAATAAAATTTGTAACTGTTCCACTTAGACTCTGGTGCGATTTAGCCCCTCTAATAGACAATGCAAATGCTAAGAGGCACATATACATCTTCATTACCTAAGCAGTGCCACAGCCACTCTCCTCGTGAGACAGTTTTATTGGCTTTTGCACAATTTGCCTACTGTACGGTACAGATGGTTTCTATTAAGTAAAATATCTGTTTTCCTCCAAATTTTTAGTTTTCATGATTAAATTACTTTAAAATGATGGTACACTATGTTATCTTCTTTCATGACTTAATTTAGCTCAAATATTCTCGCCTAAACTGTAAGCCCAGTTTCATCCACTCAGAAAATCACCCGTATACTGTGATTTTCTGAGTTATTTCACCCTGTGATTTCTATGTCTTATCAATTACTTTCACCCCAAGTTGTGTCTGGATTACTTTCCAGAGACAAATTGGAACAGGAGTGTAAATGGAAACTTGGGGCTGACATTAAAATCGAATTTTCTCCCCTAAACTGTTGGATTGTTGAGGTGTCATTTGTTAATAGGCAAGTTGTGTGTGTTGGTGACATGCAGAGTGGCTTGTGGTGTGAAAGATTCAGAGCTGCTGCCCCCACGTGGCAGGTCTTCGGAGCCGAGCCGTTTGCTTTTGCCAGCCTTTGCTGTGTGCCCAGTGAGCACCTTGCCAGGCAGCTGCCTGCAAACTCCTACCTTCAGGAGGGTGAGTTCTGCACTGGTTCTGTGCCCGCCTGCCCTCCCCGGGGAGGGCCTGCTGTGGACCTCAGCTGTGCTGAGTGTTGAGACCCCCTTCTGAGTGCTTGGAGCCCACCGGCTCCCTTGTCTCTCGGCATTAGCCTGATGCTAGGCAAGTGTGTGCACAGGAATTTCTCCCGTTTGCATTTCCAACTTTTCGCACTGGAATCTGATAGACAGCCAAGACCCACTTGTTCCTGCCACCCCTACCAGGTCTTCCTGGATCGCCCACCCCCCATCAGCCTCAGATCTAGATAGCAAGTACTTGCTCCCTGCAGAGGAACATAGGCGAGGGTAGAACACAGCCTTTCAGCAGGGAAACCAGTGTGTACTCAGATAAGGAAAGGTATGGCAGGTAAGGGAAAGGACAACAGGGTGGGCAGAAGGGGAGACCACCTCAAAGCACTGTTGGCAGATGAATTTCTGCCCCTGCCTGGGCTGCTGGGAGCAGTGGTCTTTACAGTCCACTCCACAGAGACCTCCTCAGGTGGCCACCACAGCAGGGAGTCAGAACCCTCCGAAACCAGATCTATTGGAAGAGTGGGAAGGGTTCCACGTGCGGTCATCCTGCATCTTGCTAATGCCAGCTACAGGGAACTGGGTGTCATAGGATATCTTCTGGATCCCCAAACAGTGTAGCAGGGATATATTCTTCCCAAAAGTGAGTTGAGAAACAGGGCAGGCAGGAGACCCAAGTCTTCTTCCTAGTACAGTCCACCTATGACCCCAGGCATGTCAGTTCATTTCTCCGAGGCCCACTGTCTGAGGCATGACATGAAAATCAAATCATAAGCCCAATGAGGCTTTGAAACAGGTCAAGCTGACAGGCACGTGCCATGAGCTTTACTCTTATGCCACTGCTGCCTTTGTCACCAAGCAAAACCAAGAGTTACCCTCACCCTTAAACCAAGAGCAAGCAAGACTATGCTAAGCAAGACTTTCTAGAGATTAATTCCTAACCAAAAAAAAGAAACAAAACAAAGAAACTTCACCAAGGTAAAACATCAGAAAGAATTTTTCAAAACAGATCTTTATGTGGAAGGGTATGTCTTCTATCATTCTGGGAGGTTCCTTCTCTTGTCTATGATTGGGTGAAATCTGTGTGACAGTCTCATCTTGAATCAGCACAAAGTTTAACCAAGAGGGCCTTAAATGGGGAGGAGGCAATTACACCAAAGGGGAAGGAAATAAATCATCTCCTCAGGCAACAACTGGTGTCACAGAAAACAAAACATTGGAGAAATCACTGACCCGAGGCCACATCTCTAACCTTCACTGCTCACAGATGACCAAAACACCAGATTTGCTCCAAAATGGCCTTCGCTGCATCTGTGTCCATGCGAGGAGCTGCATTCCTACCAAGATATGTGTGGCCTCTGTCCAGGAGGGGGAGAGAGAGGGTTTCTGGACCATTCCCTCAGCCCTGGCCACCTTCTGCTTCTTGAGATCCAGCAGAGGTATCTGATGTCTTTCCTGCTGGAAGCCAGGAAGCCACGTCCTACTGATGGCCGCCTGGCCCTGTGCCCTCAGACAGCCATGCTGGAGTCAATAAGGAGATGGCAATCATTAAGGACAGGACCCAGCTCACTCCTCCAAGGACTCACAGAAGAACCAAAGACGTGGACACCAGCCCACCCCCTATGGGGCTGGTCCCTCTTCCCTCTCCTCCCTCTGCCCCCAAAATCACCCACATCAAAGCTAGGAAAATCAGGCTACCCCAACCACCAGCCAATTTGACTGTAGTTACCCAGTTCAAAGAGAAGCCCAACCATTCCCAGGCAGCCATATCAGCCCTGCCTTTGTAGACAGAGCCACAGCGCTGGGGAGGGGTGCGGGCAAGGGTTCGCAGCTCTCATATGACCAGAGAATATAATCAGAGGCTTCCGAGACCTTAGCAAGCTTCCTCCTTGCCTATGTGGGATGGAGAGATCTGGCAGCATTGGAACATAATATTATTCCATTGAAATGAAGATTTCACTGCTCAGAAATCAATTTCAGAATGTAAGAATGACAGCAGGTAATACAATAAAGTCATTCAACGATCCCGGGGCAGTTAAACAATAGACTGAGTGCCTATATTATGCAGTTACTATATACTTTAGGAGAGCAGGTCCTTCCTTGCTTAAGAAAGAAGATTAGATTGATGAGTTAAAAATATTTATTGTGGGCTCACTGGGCCACATTTATTGTGTGGTTGTAGGTCTGGTCTTTGAGGAGAAAATGAGATGAAATCTCTGGAATCCTAACTAATGTGGGGTCTGCTTTTCGCTCACTCACTGATGACCTGCATGACCCAGGGCAGCTGAGATCTCACCAAGCCTGTTTCCTCCATGCAAAAGGACTGGAAGTGAAAAAACTTTTCATAAAGTTGTGAGGGAGATACACAAGGTCCAGGAGGGAATGGGTGGCACCTGGCACATCATAGATGCCCCAGAAGCTGTACCCCTCATTGCTGGCTTAAGGGTGCACATAGTGTCCACCAGCTAAGATATGGGCCCTGGGAGAATAGAGATAGCACAATGAGGGCGGACTGGGGCACACAACAAAGCAATTTGTGTTGCGTGAATCATCAGCAGGTCGGCTTACAGGTGCAGGTGTGGAATGGGGTTAGGACTTGAGGAGGGGGAAAGTTGTGTCACTCTGGGGTAGTTGAGAAAGCTCAAATAAGAAAATAGATTTTAAGTCAGGGGTCTAAAGGCATGGTAAAAGAAGCTAGCCTACTCGAGAGTCAAGTGGACATCATATCCATGTCTTAAGGCTTTGTAAACTAAGCGAAAACTTTCACAAAGCTGCGGAGCAGAGTGTATAGACACACGTTTTTTTTAAAAAATAACATAGCGAGGCTAAGCGCCAATGACTAGTGCTACATTATTTATACCCAGGAGGATTAGATTGACCTGGATGCCCATGATCAACTGTTATCTTGAGAGATTCTCTCTGAGTTGCTAGGGTAATAATAATGACACGTATGCATTCATCTATAAGAAAAGGCCGATGATTCAGTGAGAAACAGAACTGCCAGGCCAGATGTGGTGTCACAAGAACAAAATAATTGATTATAGAATTCTCTTCTACTTTGTAATTTTGCCTTATGATTTTACAAAGGCAAATGTAGACACAGCATGAATGTGGATCGCTGGTATCAGACAGCAAGGTCGGCCTCCATCCATCACAAACGAGATCACAGCTCGAGCCTCTGGACCCAAAAATCAATTCCAAGAAGAAGTCTATCTCAACATATCATCAAACAGAATTCAGTGCTGATATCCTTTCTATGCCTTGTACTCAGAAACTTACGAGCTCAAGCAATTAATTTCCCAATTGGATTACATAGACAATCATATAGGGAAGTATGGATATTAAAAACTATTAAGAGCATTTTAAAGGCAGGGTATGCTAATTTTTTCACAGAAAAGATAAAAATACAAATCCATTTTCCTCCTAACCTTTTGGCCCATAAACAAGAAAGAATATGGTAATTTATAAATTTGCATGCAAAGAAAAATCCTTTCACTTCTGAGCATATACATACAAGCTCTCTAGGGGATATAGCTCACCAAATTTTATTTGGAAGCTGCAATAAAGATCTGGCACATGGCCCAGACAGTCTTCAAATTTTGTCAAAGTTTTACCATCATCGCAGATACTATATAGAAGTTGGGAACTTTATTAAGGAGACATTATCTGAGATGACTTCTACATTCAGTGACAGGAATGACATTTTCGTGGCTAGAAGGCCACAAGATGAACATGATACGTGACTGAAAGCTGTGTGCTAAAGACAGGATGGGAAAAAAGGAACTGTCTCAAAAATAAAATTAAATGTGACTTAGGCTAAATGCAATGTGGAATCCTGGACTGGATTCTGGAACAGGAAGAGGACATTAGTGAAAGAGTCCAAACTATGCATGGCCAAATAAAGTTTGTAATTTAGTTAAGAGGCACATGTCCACGTTAACTCATGCATTTTTACGAAAGCGCTGTGCATGTTTAAGATGTGGCTATTGAGGGGAAAGGCATAGCAGAAATATGTACTATATCATCATTTTTCTGTAAATCTAAAACATTACTCAAAGATAAAAGACGTTATGTTAAAAATGTGACAGGGGACAGGAAACTGCGGCAGTGTTAGACATTTTCATCAAGAAATAAAATTATCATTTGGGGAAAAAGATCATAGCATAAATTATGATAAGGACACCATGAAAGAGACAGTGCCGAATCGGATGCAGAGGGCAACGGCCCTGCTACCCCAACCGCTCGCTCATCAGGGAATACTAGAGCGTGCATCCTAAAATGCTGAATTAGCGCCACTCAAAATACAGCTTGTAACGAATGGTGCCATAATACCAAACGAAAGGCCAATAAAGACATTATCCTTGAAGCTCTTCCTAGAAGGAAGGACCTAATGTTGCATGACGTGGGTAACCTCAATGGCCATTCCATCAGAAGAAGGCCAAGGTTTGTGGACCCTCGCAGAACGTGGAGCAGCTGTTCATACCCCAAGTGTCGTGGATGAATACGGATTTACCCTCTCCTCATTTGAGCATGCTCTGGAAAGAATTCAGCTTTCAGATCTGACAAACGGTTGACAAGGCGTGTGACAAGCTGCACAATGTGGTACAATAGCAATAGTTCTTGCTTCTTGGACTCAGGAGTTTCTGAAATCAAAGCAAATCTGACTCCAGGTATTCCTGCTATTGATAAGCTTTGACCTCTGTGTTATGTGCAAGCTCCCACATGTGAGAGCACAGGGAGCTTCTAGCATGTTCAAAATCTAGACCAAAGGCTTGTAGCCCCAGCTTATCACAGGCCTCACAGACAGCCTCACCACTTAACCCCAGGATACAAAAAATTCCTGGAACCTTTGGGAGTGCTGGGACTAAGGAAGGGCTTTCCTGAGCATACAGTGGACACCTGGGCACCTCTGTCCTGCGATCTACTATGCCCAACATAGCTCTTTAAGAGCTCAACTTTTGGATAGAGTCTGAAACCAACCTTCCTCTTCGATAGAGCACGACTAATTCTAGGACATGGAAAAGTAAAGAGACTCTCTTCTTTTTAGTCTGTATATAGAGATGATGGGAAAATGACTGCAACCATGCCAGATATCGTGCCTTACACAAGAGTATTCCAAGTAGGTAGGAGTCTCCCCTCTCTCTTTTTAAAAAGGAAAAACTTTGCAGAAACTTCTAGAGGATTTCTTATAGGTCTTATTTGTTAAGACCACAGGATAATCTCATTATGAAACAGAAGATAGAAGAATGGGCAGGAATGACTCCCTGCAGCTATGTCTACCCTCTGGAACCTGCCCCTGAATGTAAGGCCAGTTATGCTAACAAGGAAGAAGGTATCTGTAGGGTTTCCAATAGGATCTGGCAAACCCTAGTTGATTTAATGGACAAGAGAGTGAGAATGCGGAAAATATAAGCCAAACACAACTGGACATCTCTATGACCTGTCCTGACCAATGGGTCCTGTCCTGTAGAGCAATGATGGCAGAGGAATCACATGCTGATGGTGTCACCCAAGGACACTATCAGTGCAACCAAGCCAAAAAGAGGAGGCCCAGGGCCTACCATGCTGCTGGCCTTCGCTTTGCTGGTGCTCCCATAGGCTGTAGGGCTCTGGCAGGAGACCTGGGTCTTGTTACTCAGTAGCTCTTCAGCCCTCCGGGAAGGCCCATGGCCTACTGGAGGCTTCCTGTGGAACGCCAAGTCACTCATAAGCTGGACAGCAACTGGAGTGGTGGCCACGGAGTCCCACAGTTCAGCCACCCTCACCTCTAAGAGATACAGAAAACAAATGCAGGAGTGCATTACTCCTTCTCAGTGAGCCCGTTGTATAACAAGCATCCTCTCCCTCACTGTGAAGGGAGGGGCCCTACGTGATCCTTCATCCACCTTCCCACTGTCCTGAGGTCCCACACCATAGTATTTCCTGAACACTTCCACCTGTGTTTGTTCACCTCTCTTTGAAATTAAAAAGAGAAACTACTTTAAGCTGATTTTCTCTGTGTTTATCCTTAGGTATGAAGTCATAGATAAAATGAGCTAGTTGTACTTATAAGCAATAAATGGCAAGTTCCTAATTATTGATTTTTACTGTATATCTGCATACAGCCTAAAAGCAGATTATGTACACCAATGGGACACTTGTCTCTTTGGGAGCCGAGCTTGATGAGTTGCTCTCTAAGACCCCTTCTAATGCTGATATTCAGGGACTGCACAAACACAAAATGGACCTCTAAGAAAACTGTTTGGAGAGCCACAGATGGTGGAGCATGGAAGAGCAAATCTGAGCCTACACAGTGTATTATCAGTGTCAGTGAGGCAACAGAAAGATAAGGCTGGGGTGGGGAGATGTGGCTAGGAAATAGGTCCAGGGCACCAGGGGAACCCCGGAAAAACCAGACAATCTCATTTACAAGGACAGAAGAAGGCTGGAGGAAAAGCCATTCTGTCAACAGACAGGGCTAAGGGAACTTGGTTTTGGATCTGAGAGAAGACAAAAGGAATGTGATCAACTGAGTTGAGTTGCAAGAGAAAAAAAGTCACGAGCATACCTTCAGGTTAAGAGTTTTTTTTTTTTTTTTTTTTTTAGAAAAAGAAAGAACGCTTTAAGCTATCTTCCCAAAAAGTGCTTCAGAACAGTGTGAGAAGAGAGAGTTTGTGAAGCATTGAAAAACTGAATTATTTTTGCTGAGGTCCCTCTAGCTATGACACTATTTAATAGACCATTTAATAGACAATTACAAATCCAGTTGTCTTCATTATAGTAAACAGACAAATGCCCACACAATGGTGCAATTTTGTGGATCAAACTGTTGAGGACAAAAGGGTGAAATCCTGAAGACTGAGGACATTGAAATTCTCAGCACAGGGACACACACAGCAGGGGCAAAACTGGGTCAGAGAGAGAATGCTGAAGCCATTCCCCACCACCATTCTGCACTCAAGGCCTCAGAATTTGGTATAAAGAAGTGAATTCCTTTTAAAGCCATCACAGTTACAATGCACTGCAAAGGCAGGAGTGGGAGGGGAGTCACAAAATTTCTTCCAGAGGTTTCTAAACCTTCCTTTTCACCTGACCCATGGGGTCAGCTGGGTAGGTGCCCTCAGCGCCCACTCCACTTCACCAACTGAATGGCCAGTGAACAAGGGTCTTCTAGTCACGGGCTCTAATCAGCACATTTACGTATAATCCCACAATCACTGTGTCATCAAAACTCACATTGCAACCAGGAGTGGGGAAGCATGATTTTAAGCTCAACACTCTGGGGGGTTGAAGCAAGAGGATCAAAGTATGAGCCCAACCCGGAAAACTTAGCAAGACCCTGTTTCAAAGTCTAAGGAAAAGGTGTTGGGGAGCTGAGGATGTAGCTCAGTGCGAAGGCTATGGGCTCTATGCCCAGTGCTATAAGAGGAGAAAAAGAAACAGCTGCACCATTCAATGTTCCATGCCATCTTTGGCCAATAAAAATCTCCAGAAAGAGTGAAACACACACACACACACACACACACACACAAATACATGCACATCACAAATAGGCCATTTGATTTCTAAAGCTGCTCTGAATTAAAAAGATGGAATAAAGGTAAATATCATTTAGTAATCCATGAGAGACTTCAGGCAGCTGGCAATGCAGCCAGTGGACGGGCCCTGTGGCCATCATTCACATGTGTTCACGAACAGCCTTGGCCCTGACACAGATTTTGAAATAGCAGGCTCCACACAGCAGCCACTCATGGAGGCCCAACCACAAAAGTAAGAGTCGTAGAGCTTCAGTAAGAGTTGTAGAACCGGGCCTCAGTTCCTAGAGCTGAAATTCCTTTACGTGAATTTGGAAACAATTCTTTCTGCAAGAAAGAAATTATCCTCATGATGCTAAATATGAGAGAAGAGGCAAGAGGACCCTAGCCACGACATGGGTGTGGGCTCTCTCATGGCCAAAACATTACGTACCAGATAGCAACCATGGGGTTGAAACCTATAGCTATCTCCACAGCCTGCCAGATCAATAATACAAAACAAATGAGTAATTGATCTGATTTTTGATTAGGATCTAATCCAGCACTGTTTCTGCCATTGCTAACAGAGCTCCAATCCTATTTATTCACAACTAGAACAAACGCCAGCAAGTCACGTTTGGTAATTAGTGATGTTACGAAGCCGCCGGCTGGGAGAACTGTCTGAGGCATGGCTCCAAAGCCATGAGATCTTGATTTTTAAAACTATTTACTAAAGCTTAAATGTCTAAATAAGTATCTTCCCTTTGGAAGGCTCTCTCCTCTGGGGGTCTTTGCTCCAAAGGGGCTCGCTCTGCTTCAAGCCATCTTGAAACCTCCCCTCTGGAACTGGGTCAGAATCCACTTACAAGTCCCAAGGTACTCGGGTCACACCTCAGCTTTTGATTCATAAACAATATTATTCAAGTCATCACCCGACTTCAGTCTGGCTGCTAGCTGGCTGTTTAACAAAAACAACAGAATCCCTCCAACTCAGATTCATCAAAGCGGAGGCTAATGATGTCAGCCACAGTGAGATGTGACGTGGTTTATAAGCACTGAGAGCCCTTTCCACAATGTGCTTAGAAATACACAAACAACTTCTTTAAAATCCACCAGCACCAGCACATGCAGGCATCACTCCTCTCAGTAAAGCCGAAGTTCAAACGCTGGCTCTGGAATTTCACAGGTCAGAAGCCTTGTGCCGGCAGTCAAAGCATATCCCTGACTCCAGAGCCCTCTGATAAAAACGCTTTGAGTCCAGGCCCCTTGGGTGTAAAAAGGAGATTTTTAGCAGGAAACCTCCTGACCTCAAATAATGATCTCGAGTGTCTTAGTTTTCCTGCGGTTCCAATATTCACCCTCTCCATTTGGGGGACACAGAGGTTGTTTCTATTTGCAACTTCAACAGACTCAAGAGCAGGCCTTTCACTGCTCTATCTGCAGATACAGGAATCACAAATGATTCAATGGAACGTGAAAACGAGCTCTCTAATGCAGTGGCAAAATAGTGTACCAGTGATGAACAGCACCTAATGCCTGGTGAGTAGGGAATTGCTCCCTTGATAAAATTTCCCTTGGTTTTATCCCAAAAGGAAAACTTCCTTTGAAAATAAAGCCCTGGGCTCCCTTACCTGTACTCTCATGCACATAGGATCATGTATATGACACATATTGCCAAGTCCTCAACTGCAAAAGAACTTTGAAGAACCATGCCATGCACAATACCATTTTTCTACTAGAAAAGAAGCAAAGGTTCTTTCAGCCTGTGACACCTGGCCATCTGCTGACTTTTAACTACTAAAAGGAAAACAATCTTTGAAACTTTACCTTTTCAAAGGCCAAACATGTTTTCATATTTTAGAAAAGATCAAGACTTCTGGAGAAAAATATATCTAGGAGGTTCTCCCTAGCAAGGGCTTGTCCTAAAAATTGAAATATCAGCTCATCCAACTTGGACTGACATCGTTTTGTATGCATACCCTAACTTTATCAGCAATTCCATGTTCAAGAAACATTTAGCAAATGAAGGAAAGGGGCATTTAGGTAGCCTTCTGCCTTTGTGCAAGAGGCTTGCACTTAATTTCTGTAGACAAGTGAGTTTTACTTTACGTGTTGCCATCTAAAGCTTGGTCATGTTTTAACCTCAATTTTCTTCCAACCTTTATTTCATTACAAATAAAGGTGCTAATATAGAACTGTGTGTAATAAAGGTCTTCATAACACCAAGAGAGAAAATTAAAACAATTATGAAAGTAGTTTCTCATAGTGGTCAATGATGTACAACTCCAATTTAACTGCTGTCCTATTAAGAGGTGGCATTTATAACTTACCCTTTATTTTCATTTCGTTGGATAAAAAACTTTTACAGTTTATGTAAGTTAAAAAGAGGAAAAAGTTCTGCCTTGTGTTCTGCCTTTCCTTGTGGGTGATCACGGAGAGTCACTGAGCTCCCAAGGGAGGGTCCTCTGGCGTGCATTTGAACCCAGAGATAGTTGCTGTCATGCTCCGGAATCTGCTATGATTCCTGGGAGATGGCTCCCCTACCGAGACTCCAGGTGGCTTCCTGAGCCCCAAAGAGGCCAAGGGTCTCTGATGTGTCAGCTCAGGGAAGAATTAGCTGGGGAATGCTTGACATGCTGCAGACACAAACATGAAGGAATTCAGTCCTCAGGCTTTCTATGGAGGAAGAGATGAGCCCAATAGTTGGCCAATTAGAGCTGAGCATGATGTGGGGCATGGTGAAGCATCAGTTTGTTTGAACAGTACTTGACATTGTTCAAGAAGGCAGAGATTTTTCTCCAAAATGATGGGGACTTCTAAGGTGGGGTTAAAGGGTCAGGAGGAGCCTGTAAAAGTGACTATAGAGTGAAGGGCAAGCCACCGTGGTGTGGGGCTCCCCATAAACCACATTTGTGTTGGTAACTGAGCCTAGACAGACTCCCAAGCTGGGTGGGTGGGGCCTATGAACAAGTTCTGCTCTTGTCTCTGCCACACTAGCAGCACCACGTGTCAAGCCTGCTGCATTCTTATGGTGCTTCCTCGCTGTGATCAGCGCGTATCTCACAGCTTCTGGTCCCATGGATCCATGGCATCAGCAACCATCTCTGTGAGCTCCTTAGCCAGCTGAGTCCAGGAGCAGGAAGCGGAAGTCGCCCCAGTCCACTCACAGGTTGTGCCTGAGTTTTTTGTAGTAAATCATAGATGAAAATAGCTGCAACAAGAGCTACAAAGAGAAGGATTGGTGTGGATATGTGTGTGAGAGAGGGACTCACACTCTCAAAGGCACAAAGGGACATTTCAGGGAGCACACTCCGTGGGACACCTAGAAATTCTATTTACTGGGCTGCTTCCTAGCGACTGTGATGGATCAAGGAAAAGACGAATATCTCTGTCATTATAAAGTTTGAATTCTATTAAATGCATCTCTGCCAAATCCATTAAGACTTTTCATTGACGTGCTGACTGGTTGGATGGATTTTAATGATAGCACTCACAATTCACGATTTCCGGCTGGGAATGCAAAATGGATAAGTAAGTATATGACGGTTGTTATGGTTGGTGTCTAGCTGTCCCCCACAAAGCGTCATGCAGTTGTGGGGTGGGGACTTCTAGAATTTGAGATGGATTCATGATCCATTGCGATTATGGGTGATCCAAGGATGGAATTATGGGTCTGAGTACTGCTGGGATTATGGGTGTGGCCTGAGGTGGATAGCCTGAGGCAGAGAGCCTGAATATATCGTGAGACAGAGAGACAGACTCTCTCTGTATTGCCTCTGTTGCCATTGTTTCTGTTCCGCCACCATGAACTGCTGCTCTCTGCCATGTACCAGTCTGCCTTGCAGCCAGCCGAGTATGGACTGAAACCTCCAGTAACTGTGAGCTAAATAAACCTTTCCTTCCTTCATTTGGGCGTCCGGTGTTTGTCCCAGAGATGAGAGAAAAGTGCTTGAGACAATGGCATTGCCCAAAAGTGTGGATTTGCTTGTTTCCTAACCCAGCAAGGCCATGTCTGTTGTCTTAGTTACTTTTACTCGTTGCTGGGACAAATACCCGACACTCAAAATGAAGGAAGGAAAAGTTTATTTAGCTCACATTGCTGGAGGTTTCAGTCCATATTCGGCTGGCCCAAGGCTAAGTGGAACAGGGCAGAGAGCATCCAGTTCATGGCGGCAGAACAACAACCCAGGGAGCAGAGAGCAACAGCTCTTTAAAAAGTCTCTTTGTGCTCAGTCACTCTGACGTGGGCCCACTGTGCCCTAGGGTGGAACCAATCATACCCCAGGATGGGCCCTTGATCCCGCTCTAGGGAGGAGCCAACCATATCCTAGGCAGACGCAGGTCATGCTCCAGGGAGGAACCAATTATAACACATAATCCTAGTGGATCATGACTCATGTCTCAAACTCTAGTAGTCCCCGCCCCATGATTGCATGAGGCTTTGGGGGGACAACTAGACACAAACCATAACATCTGTCCTCCACTTTGAAATTATATCTCTAAATATGGGGGAAATCTTCCACAAAAAAAAAAAATGTCAACTGTAGTGTTATTTGTTTTAGAAAATCATTGGAAGCCATTTGTATACAATAATGAGATAAGAAAAGTACCACTTAGTACACTGTAGTAACTCAAGATCATAAAATGTTTGTAAATGTATTTTAAAATATTTATGCATTAAATAAATAAAATGAGACAGAATATTGTGTACACCACAGCATGTGATCATAGAGGCACAATAGAATAATTATTTTGGAAGCAAGTTAGAAAGATAACACCAAAATATTAACAGTAGTTATTACACTGAGAGCTATGAAGGAGCTATTTTCTTCTCTCTGCATTTCTATGGCTTTAAGTTCTCCATAATGAACACACCAAGTCCTTTTAAATAGCAAAACTAGTAAATCAAGAAGAAAAGCTATTTATGTGGGGAGGTGAAGGTAGGGGGGTGGTTGCAAGAATGAAGGTGAAAATCTAACACATGCACGCGATGCATGTCACTGAAAAAAACAGATTCTGCACCTTCCTGGAGACACTGCTGCAGGCCATAGCTAAAGTGCTTCCTCCTCCTTTCCACTCTTAAGTACCACTAAGGATGGTATCAGGAAGCTTTTGCTAGGAACCACGACCACAGCTGTGCTTGATGTGGGGCACAGCGGAAGCACCAGTGTGTTTGAACAGCACATGACACTGTCAGAGAAAGCAGAGACTTCTCACCCAAATGAAGGGGACTTCTGAGCTGGGGCTCCAAGCATCAGGGTGAGCCTATCATAATGTTCCTGCAGAGAAAAATTCTATCATCAAATGAAAGAGAACCTTCAACACTTCCAGTCTTCCAAGCCTAATGAATTTGGCAATAATAACCACTCAAGCTTCGGACAATATCTTTTAAAATTTCTCACCTCTCAGTCTCAAGGGTGACCTCAGACATGGTTTTATCTCTCATCCTACACAGTTGCCTCCCAAACCCAAATATCCTCCTCCAGATGCAGTTTTCCGGCCTCCTCCAACGCCACGCTGTGGAATTAATCAGTCCATCCCCAGGTGCCTCCCACCTGCTCACCCCGCTCAGTCATTACACACCATGGAGAGTGCTTACTTACGTGCCTGTGTCACCCACGGGCTGTCCACCCACAAAGGCCAGGAGCCAGCATTCAGCAGAGAAAGCTTGTTGAAGCATTTAGTAAATAGAGGGGGAAAAATAAAGCAAATCAAGGAGTGGTTCTCCTTTGTGAGTTTCAACTCTTGGCTGCTAGTAGTTTGCTTCTCCTCCAATGGCTAAATTAACAAACAATTGAATAATTACATGAATGAGATTTAAAACAGAATAAACCAAGTGTTGCAAGAAAACACACTTCTCTTCTCCACTCAACAAACTAAAACATTCCTCTATGATCCCCTCGCCCAGAGCAATGGAAGCAGGTCTATATGGAAACTGACGGGGTCCCCTAACAGTGTAGGTTCCGATAATGCACGATTTCCTTTTAACAAGGCTCTCATCTGAACACTGGTAGGTGGACACAGAGAACGTCATTCCTGCACAGCCAAAAGAAACTA
Organism: Capromys pilorides; assembly: GCA_004027915.1. Lineage (NCBI taxonomy): Eukaryota > Metazoa > Chordata > Mammalia > Rodentia > Capromyidae > Capromys > Capromys pilorides. Next base: position 17,491 of record PVKN010010136.1, read on the forward strand.
GACACCATCCTTGAGCAGAAGAAACATAATTTTCTCATTTTTGTTCATGAAACCCAAGTGCAGCACCAGGGAGATAGCTCAGTGGAATAAGTGCTTGGCTGGCAAGTGCAAGGTCCTGAGTTCTATGCTTGATACCCCACCCCCACAAAAAAATGACTGCAAATACAAGTGGAGTTTTATAATTATTTGCCCAAAGTATAGCACACTCCATGAGCATCTCAGGTTATTTAATGTAATAATGGCTGCCCTGGCCTACTTTCATTGATTACATCCTTCACATATCCACAAGAGAAAAACCACTCTTTCTCCTGAATACTGATGGTGGTCTGTGGAAATGGTCTGAGTGGATGGGTTGTGTTGGAACCCAAAATTTGAAAGTTTTCAATAGGTAATAAATTATGGTATTGATGTACAATGCAATGACAAACATTATTTTGCATAAACTTCTAGTATAAATACTTAAATTTTTTGCAAAAAAAAAAAAAGTTCCTTTTTTTTTCAGAGTCCTATGTGTACATAATTTATCACCATTTCCCCATTGTTACTGATTATCCACAGAAAAGAGCTACATTTTTCTTTAGGTTATTTATAAATAGAAGGCATTTAAAACATAAAAACAGGGACTGGAGAGATAACTCTGTGGTCTACGCACCTGTCTGGCAAGTGTAAGGACCAGAGATCGATCCCTGGTACCACATGCTGTGTGGCTCTGAAACCAGGCTTGGTGGTATATGCCTACATCCCAGCACTGAGGAGACTGAGATAGAAGAATCGCTACAGGTTCAAGCTGTGTAGCAAGATCCTGCACCAAATACATACATACATACATACATACATACGTACATACGTACATACATACCTACTATCAGTGCTCCTATCTCAGTGTTTTGCTGGAAATGCACATGTTTGAGCCAGAATTCTGCTCTAGGCTCTCCAAGTCAGACATATAGTGCATGGGCCACAAGAGGAGGTGACTGGGGCAGATGAGATCAATGCCACTGCTGAGGGTAACGGCTCCCTCCCTGACTGAGCCCACAGCAGGCCCCAGTGCCCTGTGTACGCTCCCTTCCTCAGATCCCTGGGACTGGCAATTTCAAAGATCCCTGCTATAGTCAGAGAAATGGACCTTGTGAGGATGCCTCCTGCCTGAGCTCACGACTGAGTCTCAAGCCCACTCTTGGCCCTAGGTCATGCAGCAGACCAGCGTCACCAAGCCCCACATGACAGGCAGGGGCTAAAGTTCCACAACATTACTAGAATGATTTCTAGGACTGGGACAAATTATCCCCCATCCATGCTATTAAAACATTCCAACTCCCTTTCTTCCTGACACTAGCTAAGGTCCTAGCCACACTTCAGAGAAGAGCACAGTCCCTTTTTCCCCACCACCACTCCAAACATCACCAGCCTCACAGTTCATGACAGCCAACTTGCCCAACTTCTGGCATCCCATTGACTCACATACTTCTCCCGTGTTTATTCGTCCCAGCGGTGGTCCGGGAAGCAATGCCATGTTCCTCTAACATCTGGGACTCATCTCAGCTGTGTTAATGACTCAGTGGTCTGCAGAAAGGCATGCTGAGTGCAGATGTGCCCGTTGCTTAGCTCAGCGGGGTGCACAAGAGATGCCCCAAAGGTGTGGGTATCCACCACATGGGGCGCCAGGTCCAGGCGGGCCAGGTCACTGGAGAGGCACAGGCAGCACCTTCCAGAGGCAGGGGGTGGCTTTAGCTCCATGGTTCTGGGCACTGGACAAAAATTCCCCTCACTGGTCACCTTGGCAGGAGGCCATCAGAAAAGCCCAGTCCAGATTCACCTCAAATTTGGCCCCATCCTACCCGTCAGAGCCTGCCCTCACAGCACCATGGCGGATGACAGAGACCTGGCTTTGTCAGGGATCTGCTCAGCGAAAGCAGCTGAGAGGCTGCACAGGTGCCCCACCCCCTTTGCTTCTGGGGCCTCTATGCCTTTTTCTCCCTCCAAACATGGGTTTTCCCCACTCTCCCAAACTTAACACTTTTCAGACTCCATCTCCAGGATGAGTAACTAAGGAGTCACTTTTCTCCCACTTCCCAGCTGCCCCTTTACCTGTGGGCATAAAATCCTATCACTGTCTTAAACATCATGTATGTTACTTATCGGATAAACTTATTTTTATGGATTTATTAACATGATATTGATATTATTATTATTTGGTAAAATAGATTAAAACTGTATTAGCTCTGCCAAGCAATAGAAAGGGGAAAAGACACTTTAAGAAAATAAACATGCACTCATACCATTAAAAAGGAATCTATTTTTATGGCAGTGGATGGAGCCTAACAGAAAGACAGATAGACAGACAGACATTGTGTAGGGTCCAGCGTCTCCCTGGGACCCTGAATTGCACACATCATCAATAATGCTCAAGGAGAGGCTGTGGACTCCTGCTTCGCCATGTACTCAGAAGCTGGTTCAAGGGCAGGCTCCTGGTCTCCACCAGAGGCTTCCTGGACCAGATGCTAGGAAGGGATCCCAGAACTTTTCTGTGCAGGCTCCCCCAGTGATGTTGGTATACACAGCTGCTTGTTCTGACGTCACTACTTCTTTGCTTAAGGGTGATATTAACCCAGAAGCCACCCCATACATAGGGCAGTGAACTCAGGGGCTATGCATTGCCAGGGAAGGAGAGCGCATCAGATGGGCTGGCTGTCATCAAGCTCTGGCATCTACTGACTGCTGTCACCTACTCTTCTTGGTGGCCCTTGCACTCTGATGTTCTTCTGCAATGCCAGGAGCCCTCTCCCTGGCCCATACCACCCTCACCAACGCCCACTCGTCTCTGTATCCTTCACAAAGCCGTGCCTGGTGTCCAGCTGAGCCTCTGCTGCCTGTGTCTCCACCACGCCCTGCATACGTTTCCCTGAGCTGCAGCTGTTTATTCCGTACACCCACTTGCTTTCACCACCTGAATTCCAGAGAAATCTCCAGTGAACGTCATCTTTCTCTCTCCAGCCCTAGCCACTGTGCCTGACTCCTGCTGTTGGTGCTGGGCCATAGAAAAAGCAGCAATGAGGTGTCCTCTCCAAAACATGTCTGCAGAGCAAGCCCAGAGAGATGGTTGGTGGCGCAGCATCCTTTTCCATGGGACCAGAGCCTTGGAGTCAGCCACACCCAAATCGCCCGTGAGCTCTACCACTAGTGCTCTGGAAATTTGGGCAGATAATAGAAGCCCTCAAATTCTCAGTTTCCTCATCTGTCATACGAGTTAGAAAGCCCACCGACTTGGACAGTTGGGTAATGATTCCTCGTGAAGGTAGTCGCCCTCCACACCCTCCTCCATGACTCTGCCAAAGGATCAGGGGAGGAGGGAATACTCGCTTCTCATGGCTCAGAGTGGTCATTTTGGGTTCGAACACAGAGTTTGAGAGCGCCACCTGTGTCCTGAAAGTACTTGTTTCATTTCTTAACACAGAGACAAAAACTCAGGTTGAAAAGCACCTCAAAACAATTTAATTCCTGTCCTTTTTATAGATACAAGAACTAAAGCAGAGAGAGGGAGGCGACCACCTTCTCCCCAAGCACTCAGAGCCAGGCATTCCCTCGTGAGGAGAGGCAGCACTCGAGCTCTCCTGTGGGATTGCTAACCCGGAGCTAGATTTCCAATCAGGAATAAAGAAATGAATTCACACGTACTAAGGCAAACCACTAAATTGTGCAATTTCACTTTCTTCTCCAATGAAGAATTATACTTCTCAAACTTATTTTCAAAAGAACAGACTTTCTGATAGATATTTCTTATCATTTGAGGAATAATTTCGTCAAGAAAAACTTGGTAAGGAAAATATCTTGCCAGTAAATTCAGATTTTTGATTGGAAATAAATTCAGGTAGGAGTGGGATTTAGTCTTTCCACAACTTCTGGTGAGCTGGGCCCTGCTGAGAACACTGCAGAATGTGCAAGGTAGGCTGAAGGGACTCAGGATCAGAAAGGACAAAGCCAAGATGGCCTGCAGTATAGTCAAGGTGGAACTGGGATGGCCAGGGATCTGCCATGCTCACTGCAGTGCCCCCAGCCCAGACCAACGGCACTGTACAAGGCTCTTCCCAGAGACCTCAAGGATATATTGACCATGCACCACAGGAAAGAGTACTGACAGCAGCCAGAGACAGATGCCCAGGGTCTGACGGATGGGAAGAGAAGAGGATGGAGACAACAGGAGAAGGGTCAAGCCGGTATCTTGTAGTCCAAGCACTATGAGGACACCAGGATGCCCATGGATGGAGGGAAGTATGATCATTTTTGTCCTTCTGGCTGTACTTTGCAGGCAGGGTTAGAGACAGGGTCTGAAGAGAAGCCACATGGGGGTGCTTCTCAGTCCAAGAGTATGTAGGACCAGAGAGGTGGCAGAGGGGACAAAGTAGACAAGGACAAGGCCTTCTGACTAGATCAGCTAGACAAAGGAAAGGAAAGTGACAAGATTCCCAAAGGCCTCCAGGGTTATGGTTGCAAAAGCTAGGAAGCCAGGATGAACAGTACAGATGGGAACCAGCTGTAACAGGGCTTCAAACATGATTCCCCACAGCCCCTAGAAAGCAACCCCTAGGAGACATGCAAGAGTCACAGTGTGGATGGAGGCCCGAGGGGATGTGGTGGTGGCACCAGGCAAACAGAAGCCATGGGCCTGAAGAACAACAGAAACAAGAATCTTCCCCCAAGAACTTTCCAGAGAAGCGCTTGTCTACATCAGGTGACCCAGGGAGGGGGAGTGCTGAGTGACACTGTTCTGTAGACTTCAGTTTCTGCTCAGGACAGAGACCCCACCATGTGACTCTCTCGCTCTTGTTTCCCAGAAGTGCGCGCACGCGCACACACACACACACACACACACACACACACTCATCAGAGACAGTAGAGATATATTTAAATGGAACATGATAAAATCCCGAAGAAAGAAAATGAATGTTCCGTGTGAATACCAAGAGCCCAATCCTGTCCTGGCCACCGGGCCAGGATCCTCAGGGGACCAGGAGCTTGGTGAAAAGCTCTTGCTCTCTAGAGTGACAGTAATAAGACATACAGGCAGGAGAGCTCGCTGCCCTCCTCTCTGAGGTACCGTGGGTCATGACACTGTTGACAGAATCTGGGTCCGGGCTGTGCAGCATTAGGTGACCACACAAACACAGCCTTAGACCCCTTCTTTAAGGGCAGCAGGAGCTGCAGGCCAGGCCCCTCTCAAGGGTCCCTCTTTCCCCTGGGAAGGGAGGGAAGGCCTTCTGGGGTGGCAACAGCCGGACACCGCGCTGCACCTCAGGTCTCCCGCCCTGCTTCCTCTCCCAGAGCAGGTTGCTGCCGAACTAGGACAACACGGGAGCAGACACCTCATGCTGCTCTGAGGGAAGTTTTCTATCCAGCCCAATTCTCACATTTCTTTAACTCATATCCAAACGTGGAAGACTTTCTGTTAGGCTATAAATAAAAAAACAAGAAAGCTGTGGTCAC
>PVKN010010137.1:0-22980 GCA_004027915.1 Capromys pilorides
ACATAGTGTTCATTAGCTTTGTCCACTATAAAGAATTATTCAACTTTCATATGTTCATATTTTCTCTTTGTCCTAGTCAGTACTTTGAAAGGGAGTACTGAGTTGAATGTCCCCTCAGAGATGGAAACTGGTGAAGATACAAAGATACCTAACTCCTGCAAGGGGAAAAATATTACATATATGTATACTTGAAATTACATATATATATATATATATATATATATATATATACTTGAAATTATTATATAAGGAGAGGTCTTTCTTCCTTTCATCATTTAATGTCAGCATGAAGATATTGATTATTGATATTGGTCTTATTCTCTGTGCTGTAATCCAATAATTTGCTATTTGTTTTGTTGCCCAAACTATCAGATATAGCCATATGGAGCCCTTTCAGGTTAGTTCTTTATTCTTTTGATACATTATAATCCTTTTATTTGTCTAACAATGTATTACTTTTGAGAAATGCAGGATACCCCTAACACATTTTGTTAAGCTTTCCCAGCCTCAGTCCCCAATTCAGCAATTTTTCCAAGATGCTCTAACAGATTCTTTTAAACATATTAATGAAAAATAAATCCCTCTTTCCACAAACACGGCATAATCAATTGCTAGACACATTATTTTACAACTTTCTATTACTTAAAAGATTTTCAAAAATTCACAAGGGTTAATATACATTTCCTGGGACACTGTAAAATTTTATGAGTGCCTGTGTATATTATGCCATTATGATACAAAAATGTAAAGCATTCTTTGACTCCTAAATGGATTCTGCACAATAAGTTTGTCAATAAAATTTACAAGTGTATATAAAATATTGATTTATCACCTTTCTCTCTATATGTATATATTTTTTCCTTAACACATTTGCCTTGAAAGCTTGATGAATCTGTCAAAAAGAGCCAGTCTATACTGCAACAACAAAAAATTGCAAATTACACTATTTCAGACAACAGTGATTTATTCATACTCAGGGTGCATGTCTACCTTTGGTGAACAAGAGAGTCTCTTCCATGTTGCCCACACTGAGGGCTTTACATATCTCCACTGTCTGGACTGAGATGTGTCATCTTTCCAGAAAGAGGGAAGCTTACTTGTGACCGAGAATGAAGTAAGCTATTTCTCATGGACCATTGGCTAAAGCAAGTCCCCAGGTCATACTGAACTTCATGGATTGCCATGTCACCACACATCATATGGCAAATGAGAAACAGAAGGATGGCTGGCTGGACATATCTGGGTATGGGCTCACCACTGAGGGGTCCAAGTCTCCCTAACATTTTCAACCATTGGTTATTTTTTCCTTTGACATACAGATAAGAATCATTATTGCTCCCATATTATAAGATTAAAGGATTTCTAAAGTCACACACACACACACACACACACACACTCACACACACTCATGATCTGTAAGAGGTATCTAAGTTTAAAACTATTGTGCATTTTTCATGTTACTTTGCGAGAACCAGTATGATGATCTCTGGAAAGACTCATGCAGGGCAAGGCTGTGCTGTCACTGACTTGTTCCCTACCCCGGCCAGACCCTAATTCTTCACTATAAAGCTACAACTAGACTAAGGTCACTTTCAAGGGCCCCTGAAGTAATGGTTATAGGACACATTTGGTGGAAAGCAATATTATATGCCTATTATGTTCAATTACCCATAATTATTCCCATCAGAGACAAACTTTATTAACTCACTACTACTATTAACTCACTACTGTCTACTTTACATTTCTTCCATCTGTACTGTAGATATTTTAACAATAGTTTTAGATTCTGTTTTTCTCTTAATCTTAAAATCAAATACTAACCATTGATGACACAAAAAGTCTTATCTGTATGGCTTTATTAAGCTTTTGGAGGCAAATTCACATTTTTATGGAATTTAAAATGGAGAAATGGGTGGGACTGTAACTGAGTGGTACAGTGCTTACCTGTTATGTCCAAGGCCCTGAGTTCAACCCCCAATACCATCAAACCAAACCAAAATGCATGCCAAACCCAAGATACATGGTATAAAATAATCTAAAGACAACATAAATGAATGACTTAGAACCTAATAAAAATTTTGAATTCAGAATAAGAAAGTTTGTACAAAGTTTAAGATAATAAAAGTGTTCTTCTTTCCTAGAAAATATTTATGCTTATGAATGACTTGAGAAATGACACAAATTTTACATATTCAATGGAGGAGGCAAATTCTATTGTACAATAGCCATCATAAAAATCATCTCTAAGTTTACTTTTTTAAAGAGAATAAAATATAAAAGCACATGAGAAACAATACGTAATTTCAAAAACAACATGATAGGAATTTAACAATGGTTGTGATATTACATGTTGTTGTCTCAGAGTAGTTGTTCAGATTATCAGATATAAGCATGTAAAACTGTTCAAAACAAAAATTAAGCATTAACTTTTCTTTTCAATAAACCAACAAAGATTAGTAGTACAATGATCTTGCCTATCGTGTGTGTATGTGTGTGTATGTGTGTACTTTTTCCCCTTCCTTTTTTCTTTTCTCTTTTTGCTTGTCCCAGTTGTTCCTTCCTTTTGAACAGATTCTTTCCCTTTCATGGTGTCTATTATAACTTTCAGATTTTATTTACTCTTTCAGGTTTTTTTTTCTTCTTTTTTTGGTCTTTTAGAGACAGGGTCTCAATATGCAGTTCAGGCTGGCCTTGAGCTCACTTTTATAGCCCAGGTTGGACTTGAACTAGCACTGATCCTCCTGCCTCAGTCTCCCAAGTGCTGGGATTACAGGTATGCACCACCATGCCCTGATGTTTCAAGTTCTTACACTAAGGAGACAGTATGGTGTTTACTTATGTGAGTCTGATTTATTTCACTTATGAGTATGATTTCTAGCTGCATCTACTTACCTATACAAGACTCAGGTTTATCTTTCTTTATAGCTGAGGAATAATATCAGGTCTTTAAATATTAATAACAAAGATCTTGCTCCTTGCATATGAGGTTAAAATGATTTCAGGTTCCTTATAAATGGTTGTGATTTATAGACAAAGTTAAAACAGAAATGAGATGACATCAAGAGTTTCCTTTACACTGAGTAGTTTCATTGGTTTCTGTGGTTTAGTTACAATGACCTGAAAGTTGTGTGAAAATCACCTACAACACACACACACACACACACACACACACACACACACACACACACATATCCACACGCAGATGTTATAACAAAACTGGACAACATAATTTAACCACAAAATCCACAGTTGCTAAAATCCAACACAGCTCCAGTTATTCAACCACAGTAATACAAAGTCATTTGTCCACTGTATCCAATGCTTATCATCAGAAATACTAATTTAATATTTAAATTGAGAAGAGTTCATATCATACATTTATTACTTTTCTATCAGAACCTTGCTTCTGGAAAATTTCCATTTCCTTTGGTCTTAGATCTGATAGGTTGCATAAACTGCTGCAGTTGTATGTGTGTCTGACCGACCCTTATGCCAGTCCTTTGATAAGACATTTTGAAAACACCTGTGTTAGTTGCTCTTTTCTTGTTGCTGGAATAAATACCTGATGCTCAAAATGAGGGAAGGAAAGCTGTATTTAGCTCACAGTTACTAGAGGTTTCATAGTTTAAAACAGCCTGATTTATGTAGCAAATCCTCAGAGCCTTATTTGTTCGGGAGGCTGGGGTGCTGCCCTGTCCAGAGTGACCCTCTCCACACCTCCATGGGAGGCTGCTGGCTAGATATTGGGTGGGGAAGCAGAGCACATTCTGACAGTTTAACGGTTCAGCCTCTCTGACCCCACTCTTCATGCCCCACCCTGGTCCTCTGACTCTGCCCTTCAAGCCACTTGCTACTCCTCAAGCCTTGTCTGCCCCATGCCTTACATGAGGCTTTGTGGGGGACCACTAGACACAAACCGTAACAATTCCTTTCAAAAACTTCAAGATTATCACTAAATTTATTAAAATTAGATAATTTTGTTTAGTTCAATCACTGTAACAAGATTGTTGTCATGAACATTTAATCTTTCCTAGTCAGAAATTTATATTGTGAAATGTAAGATTAGTGGTACCAGCGATGGGCTATTTCTTATTGTGACTGTATTATTTCATTGTCACTAAAATAACTCCATACAGAGTGGGGATGACTTCAGGATGATCATTTTTTATGTGGATGGTGACTAAAAAATGCCCTATACCTAGTTTCCAGTATTGAATTTTACATATGATATGCTTTTCATACATGCTGGGTAATCCAATCACAAAACATATTAACTCTGTCATTGTGAAACAATATTACCACAAAGCTGGTGGCTTAAAACACAATTTTGGGCTAAGGGAGATAGCTCAGTAGAATAAACGCTTGCCTGGAAAGCATAAGGGGCCTGAGTTCAATTCCCAGTTGCACATACACACACACACACACACACACACACACACACACACACCACAACAAAACAAAAAACAATGTTTCCATCATCTTCTATTTTCTGTGAGTCAGGGTTCCAGGCACAGTTCTTTGGATTCTTTGCTTCAGGGTCTCATGAAGCTGTCATGAAGGTGTTAGCTGAGGCCATGCTCTCACCTGGATATCAACTAAAGAAGAATTAACTCTGAGATTTCCATGTTTTTAGGCAGAATTCAGGTCTGTGCCAGTTAATCTTAATTTCCAATTCGAATGGTCTGAGAGACTCCTACAGAAGTGATCAGACCAGGGGTGTTTTACGCTCCTCGTTGGATCAATCCACTGATGTTCATGACTGAATGTGCTGGTATGATGTCTGGGTTGCTTGGTGGAGGCAGGTCCCTGGGGAGCCATGTGACGCATCTGTACTGCATCTTGCTGGTGAGCATCCCCTGTGCCCTGCTTTCTGGCTGCCAGAATCTCAGCAGGTTTGCCCCCACACACCTTCTTGCCATGACAATCTGGCCCTAGAGCTTGCTGACCATTGACTGAAATCTCTAAAAACAGACACAAAGTTAAATCTCCTTTTAAGTTGTAGCATCAGGTATTTGGTTACAAAGACATGAAAGCTGACCAAGACAAGGGTCACTTAGTGGATTAAGAATTTAAGAGCTTAAGGGTTTTATAGATTGCAGATTGCCCTTAACTAAGGATATTCCGCCTTTCCTTTCCAGGCAGGGTTTCCCGATGTGGCTATTTGCTTTCTTAAAACCAGCAAGATAGAGAGACTCCAGTTGATGACTGAGACAACTTTATGCCACCTAACCACCTGACTCAAATATGCTTCTGTCCTTGCCAGTTCCTTTAGGTTGGCAGCAAGCCCATGTTCCTCCCATCTGGTTGTGAGTGTCTGCAGGGAGTGCTAATAATCTGTTCATTACAGAAGGACTTGGAGGTATAAAATGTGAGTTTGAACATGAATTCATCAGTCACTAAAGCAAATATGAATATGTACTTTTTTTCTTGCTTTGATCACTAGTGGCCAGTGGTGATTGAACCAAGAAACTTCTCACTGAGCCTCAACTCTAGTCCCTTTCATTATTCAATTTAGAGACAGGATCTCACTGAAGCACTGTAGTCATGCTGCAATTTGTGGTCTTCCTGCCTCAGCTTCCAGAATACTCAAATTACAGAGTGTACTACCATGAATGTACTTCTTGAACAATACACTTATTTTATTACCTAAAATGGCCATGACTATCTTCTATTAAATGTGCTATGCTTTCAAATCTACCCCTTTCAGATGACATTGGAGTTCTAGAAGTTAGAGACTCTTACAAATCATGGCTCTTTTTTCTAAAGAATGTTTGACAATGTAATCTCAGGAATGTTAATGATGAACTTTGATAGCAGCAATGGTAATGAGGAAATGTATGATAGTGGTTTGTTCATTATTAACTTTATGTCAGGTAGTTGACAAAGTTCACATAGATGTCAGTCATCTATGTGTTAGCATGCTAGCCATGGCTCAGTCCATTGAAATGGGCATGGGTCAGCCCCAAGATTATAACCCTCACTTATTTTCCCAGTGTCACCATGAGCCTAAGGGGCAGGATGGGGTCTTTTTGCAACAGAGTGGAGTGACTGAAAAAGATAAACACATACCTTCCTTTCCCCCTGAAATTTACGGTACCCTTAAAGGAACATAGCCTTTAACAATGTGAGCTGAGGCTTCTCAAGTACCATGACTGGAAAGGACCAATTGGACATGCAAGAAAGCAAAACTTGCAAATAAAAAAAGCAGTCAGATGCTGAACAAACAGAGTCTAATATTTTTCAACAGTCTTGACTGAATATGAATGTAAAGATAAAGTGGTCCTAGTTTTGCAGCTATTAATTCTACCAGGGAAGACAAAGATAAAATAAAAACAAAGCTATTGATGTAATTTGCCAGGCAAGCACTTATTCCACTTAGCTATCTCCCTGGCTCCTTGATGTAATTTACTAAATTAAACCTTAAGCCCAACTTATACAACTCAGCAGCTCCGTCACTGTGTATATACCAACATTAGAGATGTGCCATGAGATCTGTCACAAGGCATGTGCAGGAATATTCTTAGAAGCTTTATTCATAACATCTAAACACTGAAACTTGTATGAATTCCAATCAAAAAACAAAGCAGAAAATAACGCTCTGTTAATCATGTAGTTGAATGTTGCACAGTCACAAAAATTGTCAGTTATTTTGGACACAGCTACATTACGAAACTCAACACATTCTACTCAGTAAAGGAAGCCACACAGAGGAGAAGATATGCTCTGTGGCTGCATATCTACGAAGAGCAAGATTCTCAGTAACTGGAAAATCAGAAGAGTAGTTGCCTCTGGAAATGGGTGAAGAATTAACTTGGGAAGCAGTCATAGAAATCTTCTGAAGTTCATGTCTTAATTTAGGTGGTAGCTACACAGGTATAGACATGAAACAATTTATTGAATACTAAAATTTATACCCTGATTATATCCTGTGATATTGCAAGAAAACTAAAGCAAATCACATTAATCTCAACTTGTGTTTCTTGAAGGAAGCGAGAGTAGGGCTGAAATTGGGAGGAATGTGGGACAGCAGTCTGTTTTAGCCAGTGTGGTCTGTTCAGGTTTATGCATATGTTCTCTTTCTGTTGAGATGAGAGGGATCCAGAAGAGCTGGCTATGGGACATGGGGGAGGAAGGCAGTCCAGGAAGAGAACATAGCATGTACAAAAGTCCTGAGGTGGGGATAAGCAAAGTGTGAAAAGTAGCTCCAAATTATGATCAAGAAGTAGCCTGAACAGGAAGCCAGAAAAGATACTAACAAGGATGGGGTCATTCACAGGCTTGAAAGCTGCACTAAGAAGTTTAGATTTTTACCCTAAGTGCCCTGGGAAACCACAAGAAGGTATAGGCAGGAAAGTGAAAATAACTCATTTGCAGTTTGAAAAGTGGTCCGTGTGGCTACAGGATGGAGCATCAAGGGGAGAGCAAAAGTAAAACCAGAGATGAGTGCTTGGGGAGGAGAGCCTTGGGTGGGGCTACGGAAGTGTCTCAGCATGGTGTCCACAGCACTTACTGGTGAATTGCGCATGAGGTGATGGTTCTAGATGGATTTCCTGGGTCCTGAAAGAAGACTTGGAAGGACTGCAGTGCGAACTGGGGAAGAAGCAATAAGGCTGACTTGGATATTTTAATTTTGAGAAAGCTGCTCTCTGCAATAGGGAGAAGTTGCTCACATTAGCAAGGGCCTCACAAGGAACTCTCACTGCTGAGATGAATTGTATATTCTTGGGAACTGATGCCCTTACTTGTGGGTGCATGGGGAGAACAGGAGAGAGGGAAGGAGGCCACTAGCACAGGAGACCATGGGTGCCCAACCCTTCCAGACCTCATCAACATGTATCATCTAAAAGAGGATGGAGACAAACCTCTCTGTATGGTCTCTGGAAGAGTCCCAGGATCCCCTGTCATACTGGGTATGGCCTCACCAATATTGAACCTTCTAAAAAGTCTCTCATTAAAGTAAAAGAGACCAACTTGAAGAAGATAGTTTCTTCTATTTATTTGCTTATACATTTATGTACACATGCGTGCATTCCTTGTGAGGAATGGCTGCATGTACAGTAAGCATTTTAATTCCTTTGTTCATCCCCTCCTCTCTCCTCCCCCCTTCCCACTATCTCTTTATCCCCTACCCCTTGAGAAAGATCTATCTTCCCTCCTTCCTTTTTAATTTTTAAAAATTATTTATATATATATATATATATATATATATATATATATATATATATATATATCTGGTACAGGATCTCACTACACAGCTCAGACTCCTAGTGATTCTCTGGTCTCAGCCTCCCCAGTGCTGGATTTACAGACATGTGCAACCATGAGGCACAGGGGACCAAATGCAGATCCTTGCACTTGCCAGTCAGGCACTTAGGCTGCCTAGCTATCTCCCAACTCCTACTTCCTAATATCTATTGTATCTTTTCTTTATTTATGATTTTGATTTCTCAGGTAAGAGAAACAATGTGTTACTTAAACATACATGTCTGATATATTTCACATAAAATTATGGTCTCAAGGTGCAACCATACCACAAATGACTCATTTGTCTTTCTTTACAGTAGAATAGTATTCCACTCTAGGTAAACATTGTCTTTTCTTTACCTATTCACTTGTTGATGGATATATAGCTTGTTACCAAGATTCTGTTACAAGTTGTGCTCTTAAAAATATGGGTATGCATGTGTCATTATAATATGAGGTCTTTAATTCTTTCAGAAAGACACTAAAACTCCAAGATGTTAATGCCCTTATTTGGCCACTGTAGAAACTTGATGGTTGGGTAGCTTGGTCTGCGTTGACCACTTCTCTGAGTCAAAGTGATATTAAATAGTGTTTCTAAAACTGTCATCAGGTTCATTCCAAAAGGTAGGCACAAAACATACAATATCAGCAGTATCTTGTTACAGTTTATATCAGAAACAAAAATGACTGTCCCAGGTAGGGACATCAAAATGACCCTCGCATTTTCACAGCTGATGAAAGTGAGCACTGAATGACTGCAGGAGGAGCTGATGGATGTTAGAGGCATTCTCATTCTGGGATGAAATGACAAAGGAATCTTTGGGTTGAGGGCATGCAAACGCAAAGTCAGTGCTGTATCCTTGGGATTTATGAGTGGTGACCCAGTGTCTGGCCCGAGGATACCACGGAACAGACAGCAGTCTCCAGCCCTACCTTGCATAGGGCAGTTCTGTGTGACATCCTGGTAGTGCATCATTTCCTTTTTCAGAAGAACATAGCAACACATGACAACCTACCCAGCACCCCACACAGATCATTGTATGTGAATCTGGATGGTAAATGATATACACTTCCCCTTCTGCTGCACTCAGTAATAATTATGGAGTTCTTCTGTAGTTGTCTTACATTCCTGTGAAGAATTTGGAGGGATGTTTCATTGAGACACAAAAACCAAAGCAATGCTGTCAATGTGGGAAATTCAGAGTGGAAAAAGTTCTAGAAAAAGTTCCCAGAAATATGATCTGATTAAGGAAGCTCAGTGCTGTTGAAGGCTAGGCCCCACATACACACATGCACAATGTGATGTTCTTTTTAGTACTTAAGAAAAATGGTTTCAATTTTTTAAAAATTTTGCTACGCATTTTGATGAAGCTTTCTATATCTGGGTGGCAAGATATGTGGGTGGTTTTCCTTATGTCTGCAATTCCCAGTCATATGAGCCTTTTTCTCTGTATTTTAAGTTCTAAGAAAATCATAACAAGAAAGTAGGTGCATCAAGACTTCCTCTTCTTCTAGAACACGTCACTTCTTTCTCATGTCATTATTTCTGTTCCTCTTTCTTCCAGTAAAAGATCATCTTTGCTCAGCACCCCATTTTTTCTGCCTGAATCCCTGAGATAAACTTCCTTGCTGCCATAGCAAAATATCACAAACCAGGTGTTTTAAGTAGAGAAAAATACTTTCCCTCACCTTCTGAAAGGCAGCGTTCTAGAATCAAGGAGTCAGCATGGCCATGTTCCAGCTGAGATGGTGGGTAGAAACCTACATCTCCTCTTCCACCTTCTGGTGGTGACCATGGCTCATCAGCATCCCTTGGCTTATGAAAGTAGCATTCCTACACCTGCCTCTGTTTCACATGGTATCCTCCCTGTGTGTCTCTGTCCAAGTTTCCCTTCTCTTGTAAGGAAATCGGTCATATTGAATTAGGGTCCTTCTTATAGCCTTAAGTTTAACTTGACTATATCTATGAAACTGTCTGTCTATATGTGAATGCACTTTAAGGTACAAGGGAATAAAACTTAAAATATCTTTCTTATGGGACATAATCCAATGTACAACATCCACTGTCACTTATCTTTGACTATAGTAGGAGTTCAAATTCTAAAAACCATATTTACACTTTCTTAATAATCTACATTTTAAAATTTTTCTTATTAAAATTTTCTCAGTAAAACTAATCACAAAAGTTCTTTTAAAAACAAAATAGTATTTTATTATTCTTCAGCAATGACATGCATGCTTAGATCATTGTGGGCACACACCTATGTACACATAGTTTATCTCCTCTTCTCTTTCATCTGCCTTTTTTCAACAATTTAATAATTAATCATAATATGTATTTTGAAATGCCATGTACATGTAGTCAAGAACAAATTTTACTCTGGCTTTGTCCTGTTTTATTTGAAATAAAACAAAGAAAGAAGCTAAGAATGCCATACCGGTCAAACTACACACTTGGAAGTGACCCCTCTTTGTGACTCCTCATTATGATATCCTTCCAGGATTTCAGACCCTGAAATGGTTTGGTTTAATATTTTCTTTGCAGAATGATTCAGGAGTCAAGTTCATGGGACCAGAGGTCAATAGAAGGGACCAGAGTTGGGCTCTACCATTGATTTATGGTGTGGCTTTGAGGTCTTTTTCTCAGAAACCCCCTCTCCCCCAAATGTGAATGTGTGGCTGGGAAGCACCTAATAGATGCTCAATAAGCATCAACTGCTTATTATAAAATATAATTAATATGCTAATTGATACTAATTGACTTTTAACTATAATTTTATTTGGTGGTACTAGAGATCAAACCCACAGCCTTAGGCATGCAGCCAAGAGCTCTACCACTGAACAAAATCCCCACCTCTGAATTATAATTGTTAAAAGCTATCTTAGCAATCTGTTTTAAATTTTACACATGAAGAAGTGTTGAAACATTTTAGTAATAAAAATTTCAATATGTAGCTTATAATAAATGGCTTCTAAAAATTATTATGTTGTATCTTACAGATGAGATGTTAATGTATCTGATCCTTCCTAGCTTATGTTTATTAGAAGTAGCCAACTTTGACTCAAGCATGAGATAACCTTTTCTCAGAGCATAGGATTAGGAAGTAGACAGAATTGAATTTGCATGTTGCATTGGGCAATCTTTAAACATTTTGGGGCCTCAGTTTTCTGATCTCAACCTTGGACTTATTAAGAGCTTAGAAGATTGCATCTTAAATAGTATGCTTCAGCTCTTTAAGAGAAAGTGTTGTTCCTTATTTTCCGGAAGTGTGATATCATTTTGTTTTGAAGTGCCTCTCTTCCCCTTCAAAATGGGAAGAAAACTCAAATAAATACTTAGGTCTGTAAGAATATATTAGTATATTAATTTTATTTTATTTAAAACTATTCAGACTAACTCAGTAATTTTTGAGTAGTCTCTTTAGGACTCAAATAAATTTGAGTTTCACCCCAGGACTATCAAAATCCTTCGTGGATCTATATGTCATCCTGGTGTCAAGGTAGAGGTGGTGGGTACTAAAACTCTTTTGGTTCTCGGCCATGCTGGCCTGTAAAATAGACACAAAAAGCTACAAACTGCATAATTCTATGCACACAAAAGGCCCAAAATAACTAAATCCGTAGAAAGAAAGTAAGTTAGTGATTGCCAGGCATTTTGTGAGGGAGAAATAAAGAATAGCAGTTAACGTGTACATGATTGCTCTTTGAGATGTGTAAATGCTCTGGAATTAGGTGATGGTGACAGTTGGGCAACTTTATGAATCTAATCAAAGTCTAATCATAAGGTATAAAAAGGAAACACATATTAATATGCCAAGTTGTAAAAGGCTCAAGTCAACAGTTTCTGATAATGACAGATGAGCTGATAATCCACTACTGTTATGGACTATTAAACTATATATACAGCCAATTTCTCTTTGTGCAATGAAAAGAAAGATCTATATTAATGATGTTTAGACAAGAACTCATGTCTGCATCTTGTACTCTGAACAACTATGATGAAGACAATAATATGCAATGTATTAATTATTGGAAAAAATAAAATAAAATAAAAAAGTTACTGAGCTGTATACTTTAAGTGGGTGAGTTTTGGGATGCCTCAATTTTTATAAGTTAGTGATAGGCAGAATTAGAATTTCAATACTTTAACATAATAATGGCTCTTTTGAGCATATTTTACTATAATGGGGATTTGCTTTTATGAAAAAGATTGGTTGTGAATGAGTATCTATGTGGACTTACTTAATCGTGCGTTCTTTCTTCTCTTTCAATCATTTGTGTGTCTATCTGCATTGTTCTGATAGTACAGCAGTTCAGTAAGCTTTAATATCAGCTATCAGTTCTCTCTTCTTCTTCATCAGAAGGAAAAATATTCCAGGACTTTTGCTTTCCCATATACAACTTACTGTAAGCTTACTTGGCTACAGAAATCTTATTGAGATTTTCATTAGAATTTCAACTAATTTATCAGTCAGAGTGGGCATCACTGACATAATTCCTATATAAAGTCCCTCTACCCATGGACATGGCATCCCAATTCATCAAGTTAGTTATTGTTTGACTCATTTATTAAATTTTGTTCTTCTGTCTGATTTTTTAACTTCCAGCACACAGATTTTATTTATATTTTACATTTGTATGCAAGTAATTAATTTTCCTTGACATGATTGGAAGTGATCTTGATTTCTTAGTTTTCACACACTCATTCTCAGTAAATACAATAGATTTTACAATCAAGTATCTGGAAACTTTGTTTGCATTTTTTCTAGAAGGTTTTTGTTTTTATGTTGGTTAATTCCATGATTTTTCTAGAAATTCATGCCATTTGTAAATAGGAAGAATTTTGTCTCTTTCTTTCCAACCTGATTTATTTTCTTTTTTCCACTGCTGTGGATAGAACTTTAGGTCCCATATTGAATGTGATCAATGAGAAAAACATCCCTGCCTTGTTCCCAAAGTAGAAAGAACTCAGTCTTTTACATTGAGTACAGTATTAAACAGGCATCACTTTTAAACCACATCTTGAATAGCATTATGTTAGGCCCATATCATGATGAATACCAAGAGTTTCTTTGGAGCTTGGCATTTTGTCTAGGCAAGGATATAGGAAGTGAGAAACAAAGATTTTCTCTGGTAACTTCACTCCAATCTGTCTGATTTCAACACCATGCCCTTACCTTTGTCCCTAACTACCAATTATTTTGTCTTCTTTGTTCTACTCTTAAGGGACTGAAGGTACTTCCTGAAGTCTGTGGCCCATGGGGCTTCCCCTATAACCTGCCTTTATGGTGACTCTGAAGCAGCAGTCTCAAAGCATAGAGTTGTGTAAGGCACTTACGATAATAGCTCACCAGATTAAAGCACCTTCTTAGGCAGACACAGGGACCAGGGTTCGATCCCTGGCATGCTGTGCAGGTCCCACACTGGGGCACGCTAAGATGGCAAATGAGACTGGGCATGGTGGCACTAGCCTGTAATTCCAATGCTTGGGAGGCTGCAAACAGGAGGATCACTATGAGCCCGATCTGCATAGTATACTGTACTAAATATATTTTTTTTTAAAAAAAGATACTTATGAAGTGTCCTCAAGGTATAACATTTGAAGAAATGCTGAGACATTATTCGCCTTTCTGAAAGATGTATTGACAATTACACTAGTGCAATAAAAATAGTAGTAGGTAAAATTGCTGGCGTTCAAGTCAGTGACATTAAGTAATACTAGTAGTCACGTTGTTCTGAAGAACACGATCACACAGCAAAAAAGAAAAAGAAAATGCCAGTTTTTAAAAGACTATCTTTGATGAAGCAATACAAATTAAATCTGAATGCTTGAGTACATAAATCTATTAAATCTGAGCCCTTGAGTACATACCATGTTAATATTTTATGTACCAGAACAGGAAGTGTGCATAAAGTACTTCTGCTATTCCGTGAACCACAGTGGCAATCTCAAGGAGCGGAGGCAACGCTCGTGCATCCCGGACATGCCCCTCTTTCCACAGCGCATCACTGTTGCCTGAAGCACTGACGAATAATTTGCAGTTCTTCTGATTTACGGATTTGGGAGAAACATTTTTCCAAAACTATTCAAGAAGAAAATTTAAGCAAAAACCCACAAAGCATTTATCAGTGCCAAAGCTTAAACTTTCAAGTGAAAACCTGAATTTCAGAAGTGTATTTCCACCACTGTGAACTTATTTTCATGAACTTCTAATGAACTGAATTATTTAATAGATGTGATTTTTTGTTATTAAGTAATAGAGAGTGTCAACATTTGGAAGCCCTGCACAATGGAGTGAACCAGTGCTTCCCAAGTGGTCACTGTGTGGTGTTATAAAGGTATGAGCCACTGGAAGTTCTGCCTAAAGCACAAGCTACAGAAATGACATTTTATATAGCAGAGCATGAAATGTCACTAGAATAGGGTCAAAATTCATACTGCAACTAGACATTAAGCTTTAAGGAGCTATCGTTTGTAGAGGTTTGTTATGATGTCAGAGAATTCAAAGTTATCTGAAGTGGCAATTAATATATCTTGTCTTTTGAACTGTCTAATTATACACTATAGCTTTGATCTGTGATATCTCCCAAAGGCAACACATTAAAAACTTGGCCCTCAGCTGGCATTATGGTCAGGTGACAGAAACCTTTTAAAGATAAAGCCTAGTGTAGAGTTTGAGGTCTCCTTCTCCTTTGTCCCTGCTGTGAGATGAACAGGTCACTATGCCATATGATCTTAGGGTCACAGGCCACCAGAGAGCCAAAGCAAAGGTGTCCATTAACCATAGACTGAAACCTCCAATACTGTGAAGCAATATAAACCTTTCTTCTTTGTGAGATTATTCTTTCAGATATTTATTACAGTAATTCGGACCTGACTAACAGTGAATGAAATTGATTTTTTTCCACATGTTTCTTTTTTTAAAAGACTTTATTTACTTATTTGATACCAGGTCTCCCTACACAGCTCAGATTCATAGTGATCCTCCTGTCTCAGTCTCACTAGTGCAGGGATTAGGGGCATGTGCCTCCATGCCTGATTTTGGGGCTGGTACAGCATGTGGTAATGGGAATCAAACCCCGGTCCTTGTGGGTTTAACATTATCATTAAAAATAAATCAAAAAATATTCTTAAAACTT
The DNA here is from genome assembly GCA_004027915.1 of Capromys pilorides. NCBI lineage: Eukaryota > Metazoa > Chordata > Mammalia > Rodentia > Capromyidae > Capromys > Capromys pilorides. Next base: position 15,385 of record PVKN010010137.1, read on the forward strand.
CTCGAATTTAATGTATAAATATGGTAAACATTCATAATACAGCTTACAAAAAACAAAAAAGCTCTTTGGACCATAATAATTCTGTTTTCTTTTTTTATGACACCAGGGTTTGAACACAGGACCTTGCACTTGCCAGGTAAGCATCTATTCTACTGAGCTATCTCTATGGCCTTAGCAATTCTTAATATTGCAAAACAGACTTCAAGATTCAAAAATCTAAAGAACTATTGGTTAGGTTTTTAAACTTTTTTACAACTTTTTTCACTTATATTTAAAAGGAAGTGTGCATATTTTTCAAATTATTTTCTCCTTGCATCAGCTTAGCTTTCAAGACTGTTGTCTCACCTCAGTTTACCAAACCTTATTTGCTTCTTAAATATGAATGAAGCCATCTTTGTTTTAGGCAGTGTTTGCCTTCCTCTGAGATCATCGATTTCTCTAATTCAATCTGTGGATAACAAATGCAAAAGTATAGGCAAAAAGTAATTTAAAAATCTATCAGTTTATCACACAAAAATATTGTCCCAAATAGATGAATATTAAATGAAATGTGTGTCTTTGGTAACTGACAGACTATCTTGCAGTTTATCACCCTTTCAATTCTTGGAGCTCCATCTTGCAAACAAGATACATTCCCAAGTGTAACCAAAACAATTATTTTGAAGTTGTTCCAGTGTATATACAGTCTTTGCATTGAAAGTGGTCATTTCCTAAATCAACACATCAAAAAGTATTAATTAAGGGCTGGCCAGATAGCACAGCAGATTAAAGCATCTGCTTAGGCAGACACAGGGACTAGGGTTTGAACCCCGGCATGCAATGCTGGCTTGCTCCTCAGGGTGCACTGAGATGGTGACTGAGATTCCGCATGGTGGCACACATCTGTAATCCGAGTGCCTGGGAGGCTGAAAACAGGAGGGTCACTATGAGTCCAGTCTAGGTAGTGAGACCCTGTAGACACTGTACTCAATACATTTAAAGAAAGAAAGTGTTAATTAAATTGTTGAAACTTAGAAGCACTCAGCTAGCAAAGTTGTAGCTAGGAACACAATTTTTTTAAAGAATGAAAAATAGTAAAAATAAAAATAGAAACAATACACAATTTCATTAAACAAAATGATAGGAATTCGACAATGGTTTTTATATTGCATATTTTTGTTTTCAAATTAGTTTTTCAGCTTTTCAGATATAAACCTGCAAAATTGGTTAAAAAAATTAATAAGAAGAGAGAAAAAAGGAAAAAAAAAAACTTAATCATGAATTGTTCCTTACAATAGGCCAATAAAAACAACACAAATTTTATTAGCATAGAAACACCATTTTATCAGTGCTCACAAGCCCTGATATTCAACCTTGGTTATGTGCTGGAAACATCTAAGGAGGTTTAACAGTGCACCAGTTCTTGGGCTCCACTCCAAGGATAAATGGTCTACGGTGTTGTCTGTATATCAGAACTCTTTAAAATTTCCCCATAGCCTAGTGAACAAATAAGTCAGAATTATTAGTTAAAATGTTACAGTTTTAAATAAACTCCTTTATATTCATTTACTTAGCTATGCATTTATTTAGTTGGTATTTATACTATGCTCCAGATACTTTTCAAGGTGCTAGAGAAATAGCAGTAAATAAATCAATCGTCTACTCTCCTGAGGCCATACTTTAGCAGAAGGAAAACAGAAACCACATACATGGACACAGAAGCCCATGTTATTCTCCATGAAAAGGTTGAAGAAGCACAAAACATGGTAAAGGAATGGACAAATGGTGTGTGGATAAAGGCACTTCCAATTCAGGTTCATTCAGAAGACCTCTGTGCTGAAGTGCCCTCAAAACACAGAGGGAACTGAAAGTCATGACAAAGGGACCTACAGGTGGCCCTACAAGGAAGAAAAAGTCTGAGTGCAGACGTGGGATCATGTTTCATGTTGCAGCACTAGAAGCAGACAATGGCTTGGGTAATGGCTGAGGAGGACAGCAGAGGCAAGGCAACCAGGGATCACCTGAAAGGTAATAAAGCAAATGCTAAGAAGGGACTCTGCAGGGATCTTGCCTGTTTCTTTGTTTTTTCACAGCACAACTGACAAGAACATAAATAGGACTCACAGGTGTCTCTGGCACTAAAAATACAACAGCTACAAACACATCCTCCTAACATGTACACAAGCAAGGACCAGCCTCCTGCAAATCTGTCTGACCTAAGTAGAAAAAGTTGGCCAGTGAGCTGCCTGCTTCTGAGCTTAGTCACTGACCATCAGGACCAGGAACGTTCTGTAAGTTTGAATCTCTGAGCTTCATGGAGAACCTAGGTGGGACTTGGCAGGAAGCTTCTCTGCATTAGGTATCCCTTTTCTTTGTTTAGAGGAATTCTGACTTAATCTGCTGTTGTTCAAAGCTATGACTTTTTAGGCTGGAGCAGAAGTTCCATTAAGACCTTGTCTGTGTCTATCTTTCCTCCGGATCTGGTCTTATTTCACCATTTCTGTACCTCAAAACCTAGCTAGAGGAACAGACAGAGACAAAACAGCATGAGATTGACCCTGGTGAGGACTTTGTCCTTCGTTCTGAGTGAGACCATGGCCCTGAAGACTTTTGAACAGAGTCGGGGCATTCCCTGACTTAGGCTTTCAGGGATTCCACAAGAAGAGATCAAGGCAGCCACCAGGTAAGGAGGAGTCAGGTAGATGAGTCAGGAGGCTACGTCAGTGGTCCAGGTGAAAGCAGTGGAGCTTGGGCCAGAGAAGAAGCATGGGAAGTATTAAGAAGTAGTTTCATCCAAGACAGTACAGAAGGGGAGCCAGCAAAATCCACCAATGACTGAAAATGAAAGACAGTTGGAGTAAGAGAACTCCAAGGCTTTCTGCAGGTTAACGTCAGGTCCCTTCAACAATCCAGTGCAGTCATTGGGAAAATCATGCTATCCATTATATGAATGAGAAACTGAGGCTGAAAAGAGGGTGAAAGAACAATGGAAGACCATGTTGCTGATAAATAACAGCTAGAACTATACAGCACTTGCCATTTCATTACATCTAGATCAGTGTGCCTCCTACTTTGTCAAATTTCAAGTTCATCATGATGTATAGGTTCCACTTTACTGCAGATTCCACTTTACTGATGTCTATAGTTTAGCTGTGGAGTTAGGACTGAAATAAGCCTTAACTTTGTGTTAAGGGTCAGGACAAATGGGAGAGGCCACAAGTGTTTTGTGAGATCCCAGGACACATTAAGCAAATGAGCTAGAGGAGCTGAGTAGGAAGAGGACCAGGACACTTAAGGGACAGCCATACTTTGTAGAAAGAAAAGGAGCTGATATACATATACATTGCATGTTCACACTTCAAAATATAAAATCATTTGGTTGTATCAGAAGGGCAAGTGTGTGTGTGTGTGTGTGTGTGTGTATGTGTGTGTGTGTGTGTGTGTGTGTGTGAGAGAGAGAGAGAGAGAGAGAGAGAGAGAAGGAATAGGAAGGGAGATGCAAAGAGATCAGGGAGTTGAACATGAGTTTGATAATTTGGAGCTGAATCACAGGAAAGATTAAACACCCATCTAAAGTGAGGCTGTAGTCCCCTAATAGAGATAATACAGATTAGAAAAATATTAATGTGATTTCAAGGTGATAGTTAAGCTTATTAGGAGAGCAATAATAAAACCTTCATTAAAACAGGTCAAGAATATAGTTCTAATTTAATAACAAGCTGGATTAATCGGCTAGTCCTTAGAAGAAGTTTTGTAATCACGGGAGTCTTTGAACTTGATGGGGGAGTTAACAGTAATTATTGTCAATAAGAACAGAGATCCCTTTGAAATAACAAGGCATTAAAATAAGGCGTAAAAGCAGCTGAGTGGCTTCCATTTGTACAAAACAGCCAAACAGCTTCAGGCCAAATATGTTCTGGGCCTGGGAGTGGCTAGAAGCAGGGAGTTGTGTTTGCCCACCAGGGTGACAGAGCTTTGGCATTTGTTTTGTGGGTGTGACCAAGACTAAACAACTGGAAAATATTTGAATGGCAAAACTCTCAATAATGCCTGACTGGTTTGGGAAGTTTGGAGGGTGTGTAGTCAACATAAACTGGGGGCATTTGGTTAAGCCTACAACACGTTATAATACAAGGTGAGGTATTGTACACAGAAAAACAGATCTAGCTATTTCTATTTGTGTTTGGCGTATGTGTATTTTTAAATCAAAATGTCGTCTACTTGAGAAACTTGTGGCCATACTGAGTATAGAAGAGGAAATTTCCTCAACAAATCATCTTGGCCTTCAAGTTACATTAGTCTGCTTTATATCACAACTGGACCAGGGCTCAGAGTTTACAGTAGGGAGCACCCTATGCAGTTGTCTATAAACAGTGTTGAAATGCTCATAGAAAAAGACAATGAAGGTCAGCAGGGTGAAAGATAGGTGTAGAATGAAAGAGATCTGCTTCTACAATTTTGATACCTGATTTTTCCAGTATACTTAAGTAATGTTAGTGCTCTTTAACTATAATACATAAAGAGGGTCTTGAAATCTTAAAAAAAAAAAAAAAAAAACATTATCACAGTAACAAAAATATATTATTTAATTGATGTACATACTCATTTTTGGTAGTTACATTTAGACCAAATAATTGTGCATTGCAAGTTTAATCAGAGATCACATTGGGAAGACATGGTAGACATCAGGCAAAACAAAACAAAATTGTCATTCTACTAAATAAACAAAGTTTGTTATTGGGCTGCAAAAATATGAAGAGGTTAGTGAGTAAGGCAAAGTGAGAAATCAAAATAGGTCATAAGCTCCTTGTGAATCACTGAAGCATCATAGGTTAAAGAGAAAGAGTTAGCAGGAAAATTGCAAAGGAGAAACACATCCTGTGATTGGGTGTTCCTTTCTTAAGGAGAAACACATCCTACGATAGAGTGTTCCTTTCTGAAGTCTGTTCTACCTTGGGTGTTGAGGGACAATGAACTAAACTGCAGTGTTGATGGTGGAGGAAGTGTAAGCAGCCAAGGGAGGTGCAGGCCCACCTCCTCACCTTGTGGCTACTGTGGAATCTGGACCTACGAGTGCAGATAGAGAAGAGGATCTGATTTCAACTCCAACACTGGTACTTGCTTGTTATAGGACTGTGGACAAATTACTAAATATACTTTTTTCTTCAGCCACAATCCCCTCATATCTAAACTATAAATGATAGCTACCTCATGATTGAATGTGTTCTGCTTTGTTTTGTTTTATTGATGCATAAGTGTTTAGCAGCCTTTTAAGAGAGTGTGAGTTGATGCTATTGAAAATCAAAGCCCAAGACATGTGGGAGGTCCAGTTATTATTATTTTTATTGGTGGTGGTTTTGTGGGTAGAGTAGGGCTGGCTGTGTGATCCCAGGACTGGTTTGGCACCAGCTGCTGGAACTCTCTCTTTTCCACACACCCACACCCTGGCAGTGGTTTGAAAGAGTGGGTAGGCTTTGTATTCTGATATTTACTTTGAAGCTCTAGATGCTGAGGGATGTCCAGTGGAGAAAATCATCTATGCCTTCTAAGTTCAATCATAAATTACTGTTATATTTTGCTTTTTTAAAAACTGCCTGGTAAGCCTAAGGTTCTGAGTTCAATTTCTGGAAAAAATTAAAAAAGCTGAGAGAGTGGCTATGATATGAGAAAAGTGCATTTTTATCCTTTGCATCTATAACAGAGTAAGATGATAAATTCACTTTAAATTACATGTGAAGGATTTTGCTTTGATATAAAGAGACCCAGAATCTGGTATTTTGATTGAAGTCATTAAAGTGAATTCCTGAAAAATGATGGGCTCTCTGTCCAGAAGACACTGAAGAGCATGTGAAAACCCTAGCTAAGGTTAAGAGGACAGAGTCCATTTCACTAGTACTAGTTTATAATTTTTGGATTGTTAATCCATGTAGCCATCCATTTATCTTGCATCACTAAATTGTATCCTTACTAGAACTAAACTTAACCTGATCCAGGCCATAATGGAATCTAAGTCCATAACTGATATACTTGAGCTGGTATAATATACAGAATTGTCTTGTACCATGATTGAAAAATGAAATCTAGCTTTCTACTCTGTTGTATTTGCCAAATCAAGGACCTGTATGAAGGCACTGGATGGATTCAGGCTTTTCCTAGAAGCTCGCACAGATTGCCATAAATCTCACATTTTATATCATGATTCCTATTCCCTCTCAGAAAAGACAACAATAAAGAGAGCATACTTATGATCATAATTTATCTTTCTCTCTACCTGACTTGAATTCTAAAGAGCCTATAAGCAACATGTGGTAGTAACATTCAAAGAATTGAGATGATTATCTTGGTCTCATTTATCAGCTGTTTATAGAATTGTACTTGTGATAATTGATTTTATGTACCAATGGAAAGGATGCTTTTGGATGAGATTAACACCCAAAATGATGAATTTTGAGTAAAGCAGATAATCCCCCATAATGCCCATGGGCATCATCCAATCAGTTGAAAGCCTAACAAGAATAATAACAGCAGAGCTCCTTAAGAAGAAGAAAATTTCCAAGACTGCCTTCAGGAATTCATCCGGACATCAGCACTACTGGATCTCTAGCTTGCTAGCCTTCCAAGAGCAAAGATGATCAAATTTCAAGGTCTCCACCATTAATCGTATGCTACAGAATTTGGACAGACCAGCCTCCATGATCATGTGTTGATCCTTATAATAAGTATAATAATCATGTGCACCAATTACTTGCAGTAAGTCATACACTTATATGCTCTTATGTGCATCCCATTAGTTTTGTGTCTCTGGAGAATCCTGACTAACATAGGATCTCTATCTGTAAGGTATTTACAAAACTCTCTTGAGTTTGTGAAGAATCTCCACCAGGCACATGGAGCAATCTTGAGAGAACATCTACTAATAGTGAGATTCTGAAGCGGTGAAGAAAGAATGTTTACCAAACGTCTATAGTGTGACCCAATGTGCCTCACATGCATCGTCTCAGTTTGCTTTCATGGTGTTCTTGTCATGTGATTATCAAGATTCCCTTAGCATGTCAGGACACTGAGGGATGTACCCACTCTTAGGTGGCTATAAATCATCTTGATCTGACTCCAAGGCCAAACTTCATTGTTGCATTGACCCTCATGGTTAACTCACCTGATGATACTTTTCACTATCAACCTGCCTTGAGAAAGTTTTCCTTTTAGGAATGTCTGTTGGGCATTATTGGTGTGGAGAGGTAACTATGCCTTGAAACTAGGATTTTGGTTGCACTGATGGGGGAAAAATATACTGGAAGTGTTTAGCTCTGAGCCTAAGTCCTGTTGTCTTGTCCTGCCCAACTCTGACAAATCCATCTCTAAGCACCCACAATCTCTACTATAAACACTGATTCCTTCTTTAAATACCTACTACAAAGAAACCGCCAAACAAACAAATGATATAATCCATGGGTGAAAATGTGAAAGATAAAGCAATGAACATAATGAAAAAAAAGAAATCTACCATGATAATTTCATAGATTCATATTGTTTGGCAGAACTTGAAGAGATCCACATTTAGTCTGGTTATTTTAGTGTCCAATGCCATGTACCATTTTTCAAAATAGAAATTTTGAT
>PVKN010010138.1:0-22968 GCA_004027915.1 Capromys pilorides
TTTATTTACCTCAGAGTTTGTGGAAGTTTCAGTCCATAATCTACTGTCTCCAAGGCTGTGGCATATGGCAGAGGGGCAATGGTTCATGACAGTGGAAGACAAAAAAGCAGTGAGACAGAAAGAGAGAGAGAGGGAGAAAGAGTGGGGATGTGGGGATGAGAGGGAGACAGAGAGAGAGAGAGAGAGAGAGAGAGAGAGAGAGAGAGAGAGAGAGACTGAGATTCTTTGTGGCCCTTATGTTGTATGCAGGCTACCCCCCCACCCAGGGATGATATAGTGTTCACACCCTTAATTCCAGCATTGCATTAAGAATCAGTCACAGACTCTAGATTCGGTCACCTCTGAAGTCTGCCCTGCATGAGGCTTTGGGGAGCATCTAGACTAACCATGACAAAGGTGCTCTGTGAGTTCAAAGAAATATAATCAAACGGATACTAGACTTAATGAGCAAAATAATCAATGTGCTTGTAGAAGGGACTAACAAAAGCTAGCTGACCTAAGCAAAATGATACAAATCATGAATGAGCAGTTTAACAAATAGCTGGAAATAATAATAATAATAATAATAATAATAATAATAATAATAATAGTAGCTAGCAGGTAATAATAGAATTCACACACAAAAAAAACCTACTAAACAGAAATCCAGGAGTTTGAAAATTCTACTGGAAATATGGGCAAGAGAAGTGACCAGTATGAACATAGATTGTGTGAATTAGAAGACAGCTGATGCCAGGCACTACATATTCACATACTCGGAGATACAGAGAAGGAAGTGCAATAACCTTATGATCATTCTGACGGATGCAGAAAAAGCCTTGGACAAATTTCAATATCCATTCGTGAGAAGAAGAAAACCTAAAGAAGATAGGTATAGAAGGACAGCTGAAAACGTTCTCCCTGAAATCAAGAACTAGCTAAATATTATTCACTGTCACTATCCCTATGTAATATAGTACACAACACATTAACCAAAACAATCGCACAAGAGAAATCAATATAGGAACCCATATAGGAAAGGAAAAAGTCAAATTATTATTTTCAGATGACATAATCCTCTACATAGAAAATCCCCAAAATTCCACCAAAAGACTTCTGCAGTTAATAACTGAGTTCGGCAACTTAGCATGATACAAAATCAACACACACACACACAGACACGCAGAGATCATTAGTGTTCGTATATAACAATAACGAACCCACCGAGAAAAAATTGACAATACTATTCATAGTATTACCAAGAAAAACTTATACTTAAGAATTAAGGTAATCAAGGAAGTGAAAGACCTGCATGATGTAAATTACAGTACTCTGAAAAAAGGAGACATGAGAAAATGGAAAGATAGTCCCTGTTGGTGGATGACAGGGAGACCCAATAGAATCAAAATGTACACACTTGCAAAACTGATAAGTAGATTTAATGCAATCACAATCAAAATACCAACAAAACCAAGGAAAACAATCTTTAAAAACTAATACAGAGGGGCTGGGGAGATAGCTCTGTGGCCAAGTGCCTGCCTGGCAAGTGCAAGGTCGTGAGTTCAAACCCTGGGCCTGCAAAAAAACTAATACAGAGCCTGCTGGGTGTGGTGGCATACGCCTGTAATCCCAGCCCTTAGTAGGCTGAGGCAGGAGAATTGGTGTGAGTTTTGTAGCCTGTGCTACAAAAGTGAGCTCAAGGCCAGACTGATCTGCATAGCGAGACCCTGTCTCAAAACAAAACAAAACAAAACAAAATAAACAAACAAAAAACTAATACAGAGCCAGAAAAGACCCAAAATAGCAAAAGCAGCACTGGATGACAAGAACAAAGCAGTAGGCATCATACTCCTGGAGTTCAAGTTATAGTATAGATCTACAGTGGCTGTTCCTCAGATAAAGGACTCTTATGTAGACTACATAAGGAAAAGAAAAAGAAAAAGACCTCCCCCCATGAAAGACCCAAACCAAAAGAGGGCAACTTAAGTGAATACAGTCTTTTCAGAAAAAAAACAAGTGGATAATAAATACATATACAGGAGAAAAATTTTCAATGTCAGTTGCCATTATAGAAATTCCAATTAAAACAATACTGAAATTCCATCTTCAAAAGGAATGGCCATCATCAAGAAATCAAATAATAACAAATGCTAATGTAGCTGTGGGAGAAAAGGAACCCTCTTCATTGGTGATGGGAATGGAAATGAGTCCAACCACTATGGCAGTCAGCATGGAGATTCCTAAATAAACTAAAAGTAACAATGCTGGGGCTGGGGAGATAGCTCTGTGGCACAAGTGCCTGCCTGGCAAGTGCAAAGTCATGAGTTTGAACCCCAGTCCTGAAAAAAAAAAGTAACAATGCTATTGGACCCAGCTATCCCACTTCTAGAGCCCTTCCTGAAAGAGTTAAAGATATATTACAGAGACATGAATGCACATGTTCACAGTAGCACAATTCATAATAGCTGAACCTTGAAAGCAGCATGTATGTTCATCAATCAACAAATGAATAAAGAAAATGTGATATTTATATACAGTGGAGCACTAGTCTGCTATAAAGAAGGATAAATGAGCCATTTGTAGGGAAATAGATACATCTAGAGACTAAGGGTGAGTGAATAAATCAGAAATACAAGGTTAATATAGCCAGTTTTCTCTTATATGAAAAACTCAAACTATAATTACATGGCAAAATAAAAGGCAGATAATGGGAAGTAGGAGATAGGTCTTTTACAAAAGGAAAACTTGTCTTGAGATGGAAGGGGTAGATGATAAGGAGATGAAAGAAAAATTAAGATCTGTTATGTATGTACGTATACCAACTTCTTCCCCATAATGTAATCATTATGTACTCTAAACATACTAATACAAAGAAAGGAAGTCAAGGAAACAGGTATTTTCGTTTCAGCTGTAGGACTTGAACTAGGGACTTTCATGTGTTAGGGAAGCACTGTAACCCAACATTTTTTTTGTTTTGTTTTTGTGTTATTGAGACATTGTCTCACCGAGTTACCTCTGCTGGCTTTGAACGTACATCTTCCTATCTCAGCGTCTAATACAACTGGGACTATAGGTGTGTCCACCATGCTGTGGTCAGCAAGTAGTTTTGTAGTAGCCTTGCTATAGTGACCTGTAAAACTTATGCCTGGAGAAGAATGTTGCATTTTTAAAATATTAATTTCTCCACTGGTAATGCTATGAGTCTGAGCAAGGATTATTACATGGCACATTGGGACAGATCCATCTAAGTGGTTTGAGGCAAAAGTGCAGCTGACAAAAAAATCAGGCTGAGAGAAAAGCACCAGTATTCTGTTCTAACACTGACAGCGTCTTACCTGCTACAGTCATGTGTGTTCCCGTTTTTGCTGCCTGTAACGTGTCTGATAATGAGTACACATAGGCTCATCCTTCCAGTTAGCTCAGGATGCTTGGTAGTTCTTATTCCTGCCTGTATTCCTGACAGCTGCAGGCAGTGTGCTATACTTGTACAAATGGAGAAGTTGAGAACGTTGAAGAGGCTTCATTCATGTAGTGAGTCAGCAACCAAGACAGATGGAAAAAAAAAAGCCTGTCTTCTGACTCCTTCTGCTCTGTTCCTTCTGTTCAGGCTCACGTCAGTTTTGAGAGTCCATGCAGTTTTATGATCAGTGAAAAAAATTAAAACACTTCCATTAAGGCAACAAAATGTAACTGAGTGTTTGCTGGCTGTGTTAGTGATGTGGACAGAATACCGCCCGCCGCATCACGAGGCCAGGCCGGCGAGGGCTGCTTGTGAAAGTGAATCGCTGTGAGTTGCTGAGAAGCCGGTGTATCATAAGATGCATTACCTTGTTTTATATTATTTATTTTAAAGACTTTCTTTTCTTTTTATGAATCATGCTTAGTCTCAGACAAATGTTAGTAATACGTGGCCCTTCCTGAGTGCCTTACTAGACACAAATGCTCTTATGTACTTAACATCTTTCCATTAAGCCATCCTATGAGGTTTCTAAAGTTATGTGGAATTAGCTCCATTGCTATGGATTTGCATCTGGGCACCAAAAGAGCTAAACAATTTATTAAAGGTCACACAGACTTCAAGTGTGTCAAACTTGAAAGACCCTGATGTTTCTATCGTATCCCACTTCCTCTTGCATTATTAGCTTATCCTCTGTCATTATAGACAGTGTCCAGAACCTGTACCTATTGATTTTCTGTTTGCTCCCATAAACAGCACTCACTGTCAACCAGTTGCTTAATTTAACAATTCGGTGATTATTAGATTGCTAGACCAGTTAAGAAGAAAATTTTAATAATCAAGAGAGCAGTTACTACATCTAGTGCTTCCCAGGCACCAGCCTATGAGCTAAATGTGTGGCATATATTATGAAATCATTTAAGCTGCCCAGCAGTGCAGGAGGTAATATCTGTTGCCCGAAGTAGCTACTGTTGTCATCACTCTGTAACCCAGAAGAATTTAAGCAGCTTGCTTTAGACACACACAGCTACACTGCTACTAAATCTGGAGCCAGAATATGAACCTCATCTGGCTCCAGAGCACTTTACTGCACTCTTTGCTATACGGTACTGCTACTGCCTGAATAGAAAGGTGCTCAGGTCAGCAAGCGATGGCTTGGTTTCTAGGTGCAGTGCCGGGAGAAATGCAGTTCTTATAAGGAAGCTTACATTTTCAACAGAAGCTAAATTTATGTCATTGAAATAAGGACTACAACCAATAAAACATAAGAATGTAAAAGCTGTGTGCAAATCAAAGATAATAATAACGAATACAAATGGCCTGAGAATTAATTTGCCATTCTGAGTAATGTACCGGACTATGGGAGAGTGGCACTGGGGAGAGGCTGTTCTGTGTTCTAAAATAAGCAGGTTACTTGGCTACTGTTCAAACTCTAAATAGGTATAATGGTTGTAACTATTTGACCTGCACCAACAATAAATTCCCTTGAGTCTTTCTCTGGTTTTTAAAAAATGTAGCTAAAATGAGGGGGGAGGAGGTGTTCTCTCAATGTTGTGTTTAAATTAGAATTTATGAAACCCCTGGCAAAGGGCCACAAGGTTGACAGGAAGGAGATTCGTAAGTATTATATCATTCTTTTGTCAGGGCGTTCTCTTCTGCTAGCAGGAAGTGTTGTGACTTGCTTTCTAAAGATGCAATTGTAAGAAGAATGTTGGGCTTCCAGATTGCCAGTTCTGGGTGTGGGAGAGGTTCCTTCTATTGCTACAAGAGAAAGGAAAGAAACAAGAAACAGGTTTGCTCTCGCTACAGAAAGGTAACTATTTTAATATTCTTTTATTAGGCTCTAGCTTCTAAGCTATTAAATATTTAAGAAGAAATTTATTTTTAAAAGCTTGAAATGTTTTATTATTTGAATGAGCATTTGGAGTTAGTTTTTCAATAGTATGTGTTCAAGTAGAATCAAATTTAAGAGAAAATTTTCAAGTTTAGAATCTAACCTATTCTGTGTATGTTTTGGGGTATTTTCTTTATTTTGGACATATTCTAAGGACTTTGTATATTTTTAAAATTGGTTTTAAAGTCCTAATATTTCTCAAGCAATGTGCCCAAAAGTTTAAAAGGTAAAAATTATTATCTATATTTGAGGGAAGGAGAAGGTGGCTTTAAAAATGCTTTTGATCTTTGTTAAGTGGTTTATCCAAATTCCATGCAGCTGAAATTGGGTATCTGTCATGACAGAACATACCATGATCAGATTAGTATTCTCTCTTACTTATGTCAAGCAGTTATCCTGATGCTTATAAATGAAATTCATTGGTGATGAAATTTAGGTGGTGTTACTGTCATATAGCAGTGACTTCCCAGTAGTTTCACTACGATTTTCCATCCTATAAAGGAGAAAATTATACAGTGTAGGACTTTCATTTCAAGTTTCTAGCAAAGGGAAATACAGGTAGTTATATAGTAAATTCTGAGTTGAGTGAAGCATTGTCAGATTGGTTATATATATTATTTTGCGTTATGTAAAAAGTGAGATATGAGACTCAATATTCTAGTTTTTCAACTAATAAGTATATATATTTATGAGAGTACATAAATATAAAAGACTGCAGGAGGCACTTTCAGTGACAAAAAGGTAGCTTGAAGTAGAAGCCGAAATTGTGTATCTAATGGTTTCTGTTGTTAGAGCAGAATATTTCATTGGCATTTTTAATTGTATTTTTATTTTGAGTTGAAGTGTGCTGGCTATCTCATCTTGTAAACAAGATCATACACACACACACACACACACACACACACACACACACATACATACACGCGCGCGCGGCTGAAGGTTACTTAACCCTTGGTTTCCCTCAATCCTGTTAATATTCGAAGGAAAGGAAACTGGAAATACCTCTCAAGTATGAATTTCATTAACAGCAGATTTATTTTTCCATGAGTTATTCAGATTTATTTTGGAGGGTGTTGAAATTTACTTGGAAAATTTGGTAAAGTTGAAAGGTTCTAAAAGGGGTGTGCCATTTTCTAGTCTAAGAAGTTTATAGAAGTTTTAGCTTAGTAAAGATAGGAAAGGAGAAGTTTCTTCCTGTTGTCTTTTGAGTTTGACATTTTTTTTGGTACCAAGAAATGAACTTTAGGACCTTGCACTTGCCAGGCAGGTGCTTGTGTAACTGAGCTATATTCACTTTTCTCTCTTTCTTTTCTTTTTTCTTTTTTTAAAAATATATATCTTTAGACCATTATTAAGACTCACATTAAATAGCTTACAAAAATTTTTGCCTGGGAAGTGTTTAAAAATATCTTTAATTTATGTTTAATTAAATGTTTCTATTATTAGGAGAGTTATTTATGAGCTTATTTTTAAGTAGTCATTGGCTTCAGATTTTGTTTATTAAGTACAAGAAAAAAGAAAGGAAACTTTTTACTTAAAATGGAAGTATTTGATATTCCTCCAGGAAATGACACAAGATTGGGCACCCTTTGGGGTTTCAGTGACTCATACACATTGGTACTGAAAAAAAAAACCAATTAGAATCTACTGTGTGCTGGATTCTAGAATAGAGATATTTACAGAAAAAGATATATGGGTGAAATATTGGGATGTCTGGGGTTTGCTTTAAAATAATTAAAAGAGCCTGGTGTGATGGCACATTCCTATAATTTCAGCATTCTGAGGGCTGAGGCAGGAGGATTGACAAGTTCAAGGCCAGCCTGGGCTACATTATGAGTTCAAGGCCAGCCTGAACTACAAAGAAAGACTCTGTCTCAAAAAAAAAAATTATAAAAGTTAAAACTAAAAGTATTACAAAGTGAATATACGAAGACACTGATTGTCCAACGTAAGCTCCATTGAATATATTTGCATATTATAATAAATAAAAATTCTCAAAAATGAAAGAACATTGATAATTCTTTAAAAATAATTCAAGGAATATTAGGAAGAGACATAAGAGGAAAGGGAACAGGAAGAGAGGACAGGAAACAAGAATGGAGGTAGTTGTTGGTATATCTTTTTCTTGTTTTGTATTTTAGGAAAGGGTCTATAGCGTGTTCAGGGTCTCACTACTAGATTAGACTCATAGTGATCCACCTGTATACAGCCTCCCGAGAGCTGGGATTACAGGTGCAAACCACCACTCCCAGTCTCTTTGTTGGTAAATCTTGATCAATGCAAACTCTGGTGAGTTTATGACATTGATTGTACAGTTCTCTTATCTTCATAAAGATTGAATCAATTCATAATATAAAACTAAAATATATCTTTAGCTTGTGATTTATATTTATATTTATTTAGCATTAACTTTTATCTATAAATTGAAGCCTGTCCAAATGCAATCTATCCATGATGTGAATTATCGGAAAGGTAAAATGTACTGCATAGGTGCCAAAATTGTTGCCGGTAAAAATTCTTTTTAAAAAATCTTTTTGTGTTTGACTCTCAGCTTAATTCAAAGATCATATTGCAAACATCTTGAGTTTGTAGTATCTTGAAGTATTCAAGGAGAGAGCTAGGTAAAGTATGACAACAGGCCAATTGCATGTGAGGAATGTCAGCACATTATGATGTCTTGACCTTTTCGTTCCCAGCTTTCTCTGATTGTAGATACAGTTGTATTTATTTCATATTTGATGCTGAAGAAGGAACCCAGGACCTAACTTATACAATGAGCTAAAGGCCTAGCCTGTTATATGCATTTTTAAAGCCACACAAAATGGCTAGATAGCCTGCCTGGTGTGTAGGGCTGCTCACCTACCCTATTTGCCTCCATCAAAGTATATTTCTTCAACAAACCAACATTTAGTAAGCGCTTGCTGTGAGCCAAGATACAAAGCCAAAGGTGACACCAGCCCTCTTTTCAAGGAAGTCACAGAAAGGTAGAGGAGACAGAGAAGGAAGTAAATTATCATCACACGGCAGCGGTGCAAGGAGCTACTGATTGGTGACTGTTACAGACAAAATCTGGGATAGTTTCATTGGGTAATTTAACCACCTAGGAAGAAGACTAAGATTCCTTAGTTTAATTCTGTATGTGACTTTGCAAATAATGGCCATCTGTTCTCACTGGTCATTCCTAATAAGTATTTTCTTTTCTTTTTTTTCAGAACTAGGGATTGAGTTCAGGCGCACTATACTACTGAGTTAAATGTCCAGCACCCCTCAACAAGTAGGTGGGATTGCAGGAATGGGATGCTACATCCAGCTTTCCTAATAAATCTTTACAAGTTTCTTGTGTATTGGCAGGAGCTAGGAGGCAACCTACATTGCAGGAGAGAGGAATCTTTTTCACATTCTTTTTAGTGGTCAGGGTCTCACTACTAGATCAGACTCATAGTGATCCGCCTATTTACAGCCTCCCAAGAGCTGGGATTACAGGTGTACGCCACCATGCCCGGTTGCTGGCTCAGTGTGCCCCATGGGCGGGGCCGGAACCGCATGCCTGGGGATTGAACCCTACCCCTGCGCCTGCTTGTAGGCGCTTTAATCCGCTGAGCTATTTGGTTGGCCCTCTTTTTCACATTAAACAACTTACTTATCTGAAAATCTCCTTAAAGGTTTTGGATATATCCAAGATAAAATTGCAGTTGTAGGTAGTAGCTATTTGGGATTGCAAAAGAATAGGTTAGTGTTCAATAAAGTCTTCTAAAGTTTGCTTTGCAATTTGTTTAGAATTCGAAGCATATTTGGTTGTGGAAATAATGGATACAGTGTTTCAGGTTATCTCTCAAGTGTTCCTCAGATCTTATACTATGATATTGTGTTTATATATTTTAATCAAAATTAATTACATAAAATAAAATAAAATAAAATTAATTATATAAAGGGCCGGCCAATAGCTGAGCAGATTAAAGTGGGCCAGAGTTTGATCCCCAGGCCTGCCAACTGGATGTCATGGTGAGCAGGCCTGTAATCCCAGCTCTTGGGAGGCTGTAAACAGGGGGATTAGTGAGTCTCATCTGGTAGTGAGACAGACCCAGAACACCCTGTAGACCTTTCCCTAAAATACAAAAATAAATAAATGAATAAAATTAACTATGTAAACAGTTTATAAATATACCCAGATTTATGTTCCATTAGCTATTTGCTTTACTCTGTAATTTGTGCTGCTGTGTAACCCAGTCAGTATCTGCATTAATACTTCATGAGAAAATATCAGTTTTATTTGGAATATCTGAAGATGTCCCCTGGGAGTGAGAATGTAGCTCAGCTGTAGAGCATTTGCCTAGTGAATGTGAGTCCCTGGGTTCCATCCCCAGCACAGGAGTGTAGTGTGCTTTGTTTAGTTTTACAGTTGGTAGTTAAAGTGTCAAGTAGAATTATCAGAAGGTCTAGCTAAGCCTGAAACATAACCTCATTAAGTGAAGCCTGATTATACGTTGAATATCTCTTTCATAACAAATTTGTTCTCCGCACTGACTCCAATATGCAACTTTTAATATGCATTAAGTGCATATTAATGCTGATCTGCTGGAATTAGTCAACAGTGAGTGGAATTCTCCACCATCTTTTCCTTTGACTTTAGCCTTTCCTAGACTTTCACACTGGGACCCTAGGGCAGGTGTGAGAACACTTAGTGTTTGACTTCCTTGTTTTGACTTAGAAAGCATTAAGTGAGAATGATGCATATGGACTCTTAAGTTATTCCAAATGCTACTTTACTAGAGTCCATGAAAGTTTTCTAAAAGGAAGCAAACAAAGAACATCAAACTTCTTGTTCCTTTAGAAAAGTGCTGTAAGAAAGCAAACCCTAGGGGACCTGGGAGATAGCTCCGTGGCACAAGTGCTTGACTAGCAAGTGCAAGGTCATGAGTTTGAACCCCTGGTCCTGCAAAAAAAAAAAAAAAAAAAAAAAAACAAAAACCTGAAGTATAAAGTATATCACATACATTCCTAAGTGTTGGTTATGTTTATTATAACACGTACTAGCACTGATACCATGGGAGTGGTTGTTCACAACACTTAGCATTTAAGAGGCTGAGGTTAAGCAATGTTAAACCATAACAAAAATGCTAATCACGTACAGGAATAAATGTGTCACAAGGGAAGGAGAGGAAGGGAACCACTTATGCCCTTTTTCTGTGGTGTTTGGGTTGGAATCCCAGGGCCTTGTACATGTTAAGCACATTCTGTACCACTGAGCAATACTCCTAGCCCCTGCAGGCTTGTTTTAAACAGTATGGACTGTGAATCCTGTAGGCTACGCTAGGCACGAGCCTTCTTTCAGCAGAACATGTGTCACCTCTTTGTTTTCCTGTTAAGAGTACCTAATTACCTTTCCTCGCACACATCGTTTAATGTTACTTTGCTATGTAACTCTGGATCTTAAAGTCACTTAACTATCCTAGATACTTATTTCTTCCTCAACATAACTTAAGAAATGAAGTTATGCACTTCTATAGATTCAGCTTTTTAATTGTAATTTTTGTGATCATTGGGTGCTGAGCACACTGGCAATTATGAGTATTAAACTTAATTGAGCAAGGTATGGTAGGAATATGCAAGAGAAAGAAGTTTCTTTTCCAGAGAAAAGCTTTTTCTCCTACTATACTGGGAGTTCAACCTAGGGGCACTCTTATCTCTGAGCTATACCTCCTGTCCACCCCCTTTTAAGCAGGGTCTCCCTAAGTTGGCCAGGCTGACCTCAACCCTGAAATCCCCCTGAATCAGCCTTCCTCAGTAGTTGGTATTATAGACATGTACCACTGCACCCTACTGGCAATCAGATGGTTTTTATGCATTGTCAGTGAAAGAACGGCTCTCTTTCACGAACATTATTCTCTTTGCCAAAGTTTGAGGTTCTATGCAGAGGAGGCAGGGGGACTGAGGCAAATAGTATGATGGATAGCCCAGCTTGACTGTGCTCCCCTTAGATAACTATAGGACAAAATCTATAACTAAATCAGTAAATTGTGTGGCAATCGTGTAAATTCTGTGGGAGTTAGGGAAAAAGATTTGAAGTAAGACATGGAGTAGTTGGCAGACAGGCTTTGGGAGAAGCGATTCTGCCAAACACTGAAAGGTGTGGAGAACTTGGATTGGCAGAGAAGGAAAGAAGAGGCCTTGATAAGTGTGAAGAGTCCATAGAGAGAAAGGAAGTCACCGTGGGAGGGAGGAAAGAGGAAGAGGACAGGATAAAACTAAGTGTACTGATGTGGAAGTTAGTAGGACATGTTCATGATGAAAGTTGTGATCACGAAGCCCTTCTGAGTATTGCTGAAAGAAAGTTGAAGCTGGCTAGGTGTGACTCCTCACAAGTGTGCAAGCGTGAGGTCGTGAGCTTGATTCCTGGTACCTAAAAAAGAAAAAGGAAAAATCCCATTCTTGTGGTGACTCTATTTTCCAAGTCAAGAAAAAGGTGTGTGTGTGTGTGTGTGTGTGTGTGTGTGTGTGTGTGTGTGTGTATATATATATATATATCTCCTGGCATTGAAACAAGATGTTTAAAATTGGAGCTGTGGGAGGGAATCCAGGCCCGGATGTAATGGGAGAAAACACACTTCCGTGAAAGTCTCAGGAAGAAAGAAACTTGTCTGTGGGATTAGTCTGAACAAGCTTTCTGAGAGAGTTTGTAGCTAGGAAATGGGTAGATACAGAGAAGAGACCTCCAACTGGGAAATGACATGGCCTGTTTCAGGAATAGGGTGTCTTTTGAGTACAGGATTCAAGAGTGCAGCACATGTACTGTGGGAAGGGACACTGAGCTCAGAGGAGTGTAGAACCTTGAGCCCTGTGCTAATGGGACAGGGGTTCCTTTTGTGGGGAACAATCATAAGAGCTGCTGTTCAGGAAGTGGGCAGTGAAACGATTATACAGGAGCGAGGCAGCACTACAGCCAGATCAGCCAAAAGACTTTTGGAGTAGACCAGAGGGCTTGGTGATGAACCCACCCTGATTTTGTTCCTTCTGTGCAACCTGTGGTCTAAGTGAGGATGGAGAAATCTGAGGAAAATGGGGAAATCAAAAGTGAGACTTGGTTTGGCCAGGAGGAAGTTGGGGAAACAAAAGGACTAGGGATGTGGTTCAGGGTTGGAATTCTTGCCTAGCATATGTAAGACACTGTGCCCAGCACTACACATGTGCATACACGCACGCACACACACACACACGCATGCGCATGCACACACATGCATGCATGCATACACACACAGGGTGGGGGGCAGTGTGACAAAAAGTTCAGTTGAACTGACCTTGATGACTTTTGATTCGGAGTTGGACTCTGACCTACTGTAATTGTGTCTGTCACTCACCCCATGCACAATACCCCAACTAACCACTCTTTCTGCAGTTCCAGATAGCATCTTCTCTTTCTGTCTCTGAGCTGAGACCACCTTTACCGGTAATGTCTAATCTGAGAAATTCCTGAGAATTGCTCTAGGAAAGTCCAAAAGTCACTTTCTAGGGAAATATTCTCTGATACCTACCACTTGATATATGATTATAGTACCCCTGACAATGCTATCCATTTTTCTATTTTCCCTAATAAACAATAGTTCTTCCAGGAAAAAAAAAAAGATAGTGGTGCCCTACTTGTCTGTGTCGATAGTACCCAACATGGTGCCGGGTATGTAGTAAGCCTTCACAGAAGACCTGATGCATGTATATGGCTCAGTGAGTGAATGTGCAGGACATTCCAGTTGAAATCTTCTAAAGTTATTAGGAAACACGACAGTAGAGCTTGAGTAATACTAAGAGCTGGTGAACTTTAGCTCACAGAATGTCACACACCCATGCAAGCAGGAGTCTAGTGTTGTTGACTTCTCTAACTACGGAGGAACAGGGTGGCGGTTTCTACTGGTACAGATAGTTATATAACCTAAAGTGTGGGAGTCCCAAAGCAGTATCTGTTTTGTATGGAAGAATGTGATAAATACTAGACCTTTTAGTTGCTCACTCTTAAATTGTTCACATGTAATGGTGGCTAGATTGATGGGGTTTTCTCCTTTTTATAGTGAATAGTTTATTCTTTCATGTCTCGTTTACCCTTTGATGCTTTCTTCTTTATGGTACGAGTTTTAAGTATGTGTTGCCCAATCTTTAAGAAATCAATTTCTCTTTCCCAATTCTATTTACATGACTTACTAGTGGCTCGGATAAGTCTGTAGTGAATGCTCCCTGGGTGTGTTTTTCTGTGGTGCTGGAGATTGAACCCAGAGTGTAGCACATGCTGGACAACCACTACTGCTACTGAGCCACATCCCCAGCAGATCCCACATTTGTATCCTTCAGCTGCCTTTCAGTTTCCAGGGGGAAATGTAAAGTTCATAATCCAAGTTGACCATCCCCAGAAGAGTTTCTCAATGTGTGATCCCTGCCTGGTACCGGGTGACACACACTAGTGTGCACCATTGTTTAGAAAACTGCATTCCTCCAGGTTAGAGCCTCTGGAGATGAAAACAGACACCCTCTCCTCCCTCAAATACTCTTCAGAATTTGAGTAATAGTTTCTGGTAGTTGTAGATACACCTTTATCGGCAAAGACTAGTGTTCAGGGTTTACGTATAGTTAAAAGTGCCAGCACCAGCAGAGTGGTTTCATAATTGTTGTATTGTTAGTCAAACACTGTAATTAGGGATGACTTCATAGGCATAAGATTCTTCTATGGGTGACGCCCTAAATTCATACTCAGTTGAACACGATATCCTTTTATTGAAAAACATTTCATTTGCTTTTGTTTTAGTCCTTTGGTTGAAACTATTTTCCTGTGTCTTAGATGTTTAGGGAGAGGGAGCTTGCTTTTTTCCTGCTGTATTCCCTGTACAGAGAGGAGGCAGGATAGAAGCTGGGGGGAAAGCAGAACTGTGACCAGAACAAAGTGCTTCACAGCTGAGAGCATTCACAAAAAGCTAGAGACCCTGGGAGGTTTTATTTTTGATTAGTGTTTCATTTACTGACTTGAAATGGAGGGAAAATATATTTATGTTTCTTTGACTATGAGTTCTTTCTCATGTCATATAAATAGAATTCACTTTTGTGGGGAGACAGGCTGGAGAAATAGACAAATTTCAAAGTCAGCCTTTCCTTTCGCCTGCCAATTGCCTATTAGGAAATGGGGGTTAAATAATCATCCTACAATTGCTATTTGCTTTGTAACTCTTTACCTTTTGTTTTGCATTGCTTATGGAAAAAATGTGCAAATTAGGAGTTATCTGGCAATTGTGATATGCTGTGAGCTGTTTTGAAAAGGAATCCTGAAATCATTAAAGTAAAATTACTTAAGCTTTGGTTTCTTTACTTTTAATACATCACTTGTCTGCTCTTCAAGTTGTGCTTAGCAACTGGCTTGTGTGGAAGCCAAACTGAGTCATGTGTTAAAAAGTGGCTGATGGGTTGCTTTTCTTTAGGCCCATCCTTCTTAAATTACTTTGTCTACAGGCTTATAATTTTTATGTATGAGGGAGACTTATTACACTCTGTAGTCAATAATTACAGGTGAGACGAGAAAAGTTTTCATGTGCTCTATTTAAAAAGCTCTTAGAGGGATTAATGCCTAATATTTATACAGCCTCTCACAGTTACTCAGTAGTTATTTATTCCCCATTTCCCCTCACTGAGGATTTGTCCTTGCTGTATCATATGCCTTCACACAGTGCTATGTTTAATCTTCATGAGAATCTGGGGAGCACTATATTAATGCTACTTTCAGTTGAGGAAACTGAGAATCAGAGATTAAGTAAACCTGTTCCAATTGGTGATGCCTTCTCATTGTACAGGCAAGAGTCTTTCCGTTAGAACATAGTACATCTTTGGATGAGAAGCAGCAAGCAGCTTGATACAAGTACTCCGGAAGACAGGACTTGTCCAGAGGGCAGTACTATGTCCGATCTTTACTTGCACTGTGTGAGCTGGTCTGGGGTGTTTTTACTTGTTAGGTGAAAAAGGTTCTATACTGCAATGAATGATCCATGAAAAGGAATAGGTCTTCTGTTATTTTGCCTTGTAGGATTTTCATATTTTAAAATCTGTCCCCGTTTCCAAGTCACTTTATTGGTTTTTCCCAATATTTTTCTTTTGCTTGATTTCCTTAAAGATAACCATTAAGTCACCGTGAGGAATTGTACTGACTAACTTTTCTTTCATTTGTAGTGAGAAAAAAATCTATATGAAATAATTTTTTGTTTGTTTAAGACAGTGCCTCACTATAAAGGTCAGGTTGGCCTTGAACTCACTGTGTAGCTATCCTCAAACTCACAGTGATCCTCCTTCCTCAGGGGCCCAAGTGTTAGGCTTAAAGGCATGTACTATCACTCCTGGTTTACACGAAATAATTTAAGACTCTAACAACAGCCGGATGTGACTATATACACCTTTAATCTCTACACTGGGAGGCTGAGGCAGGAGGATTGCTGTGAGTTCAAGATCAATGTGGCGTGCTCGCTTCGGCAGCACATATACTAAAATTGGAAAGATCAATGTGAGCTACATCATAGTGAGATCAGGCCTACCTGAACTACATAGCAACACCTTGTCACCAAAAAGAAAAGACTTTGTAGGTTTGGGGATGTGTCTCAATGGTAAAATTTGTGCTTAGCATGTGTAAGGCCCTCAGTTCCATCACCAACACCAATAAATAAAAATGAAATGAAATAAATTTGAATTTCCAAATTTTAGTTTTAGCTGAGATAGTTCCTGGTAGCATTTCTTTATTTACTTTCAAATAATTAATGAAATTAATGCAATGATTTAAATGAGAGAGTGCTGTGTTAAACTCCACATTATACCAGCTTTCCCTGAAAGTGGCTAGGGGATATGTGCACATTCCATTTTTTAAATTCTTATTCAAATGCTCCTCTTAACATCTCCTCTGGATGGAAAATCTGAGTTAAAAGCCAAAAATAAATTGCTTTCAGCTTTTATTAAGACAATTAGACACAAGTTAAAAAACTTAAAAGTGTATATTCTTGGTACATTTGATTAATTTTTTGGAGTAAACTGATGCCTTAAGCATTTCTGTAGGAAGAACAAAAGAAATGCCTTCCTGGCTTCCCTGAGAAGGAATTAATAATCGTTAAAGTCTCCAGAGCTTTTTTTACCTCTAGAAAAATGGGTATTTGTGCCTTTTATTGCAGCCACTAGTTTACTTTGTGCCTACTGTAATTATTCACGTGTTCACCTCCCCAGACTGTAAATTCCTTGCCAGCAGGAACTGGGCATGTAACAGACACTTGAAATGCAGCAAGGCTGGAGAAGTGAGGGCAGGAGGGGAGACTTTCAGCCCTACTCACCCCTGCTGCCTATAGAGGTGAGAGATGGGACAGAAAGATTTAGTCAGGGTGCTGGTCAGCTCAAATTGGGGTGTTTTGTGTCCACAGCCTGCTTTTTAAAATTTCTCTTTTGTGCAGAAAGGATATGGTAAAATGAGAATAAAATCAGTTGCTAGGGAGAATTTTTGTTGTTTTTGAAGGGTTTTATGCATACATTTTAAGTTATTGTAGACTCAAACTGCTCCAACAGAGAAGGACTTTCATTTTCAATCTTTATGTGTTATTGTTAAATTTGTGGAGATGTAATAATTTTGTATTGAAAGAATAATTGCTTAAAGTACATACCAAGAAAGGTTAAAAAGGATGCACTATTTTTGTGATCAAACTATTGAACATCATCTTTGTGAAATCTTTTAGAATTACTGTCATAAGACTGCACTTTAAATTATGAAAAATTTCTTCTTATTCTTAATCTTTTTTTTTTTCGAGACTGGGATTCAAACTCAAGACCTTGCACTTGCCAGGCAGGCACTTGTGCCATGGAGCTATCTCCCCGGCCCCCATTGTTCTTAATCTTTAAAATGACCAAGTCATATCTGATTGAAGATCTTTTTTCACTGAGACTCCTCTGAAAGGTCCTTTTTACCTGTGAAAGGTCTGTCTACTGACACGTTATCAGTCTTTCATGGAATTTTAATACCATAGGTAAAAAACGTTTATGAGCAGACAATTTCTGACATTTTTTCTCTTCATGTCAGTCCAGTAGTCTTTGACAATGTCAAAACAAGGTTTGAGGGGTTGGAGAGATAGCTCTGTGGCACAAGTGCCTGCCTGGCAAGTGCAAGGTCATGAGTTTGAACCCCAGTCCTGCAAAAAAAACAGGGGAAAAAAAAAAAAAAAAAAAAAAAAAACAAGGTTTGAATGAAGCAAATCTCATATAGTGGCATGGAAATCTTATTTAATTTCTTAAAATGCCAGTCATTATATATGTGTTATAAGGGGCTGGAGAGATAGCTCTGTGGCACAAGTGCCTGCCTGGCAAATGCAAGGTCTTGAGTTTGAACCCCAGTCCTGAAAAATGTGTGTGTGTGTGTGTGTGTGTGTGTGTGTGTGTGTGTTATAATATGGTGAACAATTACAGTATCATAAGATTATTTTAAAATTTCTCTAGGAGGTTCGGGAGATAGCTCAGAAGCATAAGTGCCCTGCAAGCTCAAGGACCTGAGTATAATCCCTGTACTACAAGCCATGCCGCACCCTAAACCAGGCGAGGTGGTGCACTCCTGTAATCCCAATGCTGGGGAGGCTGAGACAGGAGGATCACTACAGGTCTGAGCTGCTTAGTAACACCCTGTATCAAAAACAAAGCAAAGCAAAACAAAAAAATGTCTCTACGATTTGAGGAACCTATTTAAATTCCAGTTCCATGGTCCTGCAGAGCTGAAGTCATCTAATTAAAAAAGGGTTAAGAATATTTGCCTCATGAGTCTACTGTGAAGGTTCAGGGAATTAACAAGTACATGAAGTTGTCTGACATACTACTCGACATAGTTATTGATTGAATGAGTTTTATTAAAATATTATTTAGCTGAATGTTTTACCATGTGTCTGGGACTGTGGTAAGTTCTAGAAACAACAGATATGCTGTGTAAAAGACAGGCATAGCCTAGCTGTCTTAGACTCCTTCCTTCTCCCATCTGTCCCAGCTTACTGAGTATTGTGCATAATGGCAAAAGAGGGGCAGTGGGGAGAGGGAAAGGGAGAGAGAATTGGGGAATAGCTTATTGTTTGTGCAGTTCAGGGTAGTCTTTAACTCTATGGAGTCCAGACTGGCCTTGAACTCTTGGTGATGATCTTCTTGCCTCAGCCTCCCAAATGCTGAGAATACAGGCATGTGCCACCACACCATGCCTTAGTGCTTTTAACAAAATATTTAAAAGGGATCAATACAAGATCTCAAAGTATTTCTACTTTTTTTTTTTTTTTCTGAGACATGTTTCCCCAATTAACCTAGGCTGGCCTCTAACTACTGTTACAGCCCTTGTCCTCTCAATTACAGATTTACCCCCATAGCATGCCTGGCTTTTATGTAGCAGATATGTGTGTGTGTGTGTGTGTGTGTGTGTGTGTGTGTGTGTGTGTGTGTGTGTGGTGGAGCCCAGACCTCACACATCTAGGCAAGTGCTCCACCACTTAGCTATGCCCATAGCCCCCCAAAATTGTGCTTTTTATAGTTTGTGAAATTTAACATCTTAAATCCCACTTGGAAAAGGCCACACATTAAAGTCGGTGAAACAACTCTGTGACACTCTAATGGCAGACACATCTGCTCAGACCTACATGCTGTATAACATCAAGAGTGAATCCTGATGTACATTAAGGATTCTGGGTGATAGTCGTGTGTCACTGTAGATTCACACAGTGTGCAGTGTTGGCCATGAGGGAGGCTGTGCATGTGTGGGGTCAGGGCACACAGGAGCTCTCCTTAACATTCTGTTCAACTTTGCTGCGAACCTTAAATTGCCCTAAATGTCTATTTAAGAGCAAGAAGGAAACACAAGAACATGAAATGGCAGCGTAAATTCATTTTCTTTTTCCATTGTCCAAAAATGGTTAATAGATTTGTACTTGGAGACTGCCATTGTGATACAGAGCTCTTTTGATTATAGGAGTCACTGAAGTTTTTCTTTAAAGGTTGAGATCATATATAGCTATGTATGTATGTATGTATGTATGTATGTATGCAGAATGGTTTAGATAATCGTACTGTGGATTTTTGCTGATCTGTGGAAAGGAGAAATTAATGCTTAATTTTTTTTTATTTAATTT
Source organism: Capromys pilorides (assembly GCA_004027915.1). Lineage (NCBI taxonomy): Eukaryota > Metazoa > Chordata > Mammalia > Rodentia > Capromyidae > Capromys > Capromys pilorides. The sequence goes on from PVKN010010138.1 coordinate 19,469, forward strand.
CCTCTTCTTAAGTTCTTGTTAAAATTATATTTATGTATTTATTGCAGGGTCTACAGGGTCTCACCATCTAGATCAGACTTGTAGTGAACCTCCTATTTTCAGGTTCCCAAGTGCTGGGATTATAGGCATTTGCCACCACATCCAGTCTCACTCGCCCTCTCAGTGTGACCTGGGGTTAGGGCCAGCTCCAGGGATTGAACCCCCAGTCCCCGCATCTGCCTAAGCAGGTTCGTTCTTTCTCTCTCTCTCTCTCTCTCTCTCTCTCTCTCTCTCTCTCTCTCTCTCTCTCTCTCTCTCTTTCTTTCTTTCTTTAATTTACTTTGCACTACCGGGGATTGAACTCATGACACTGCACTTGCCGGGTAAATGATTATTCTATTGAGCTATCTTCCCAGCCCTCATTTCTAATTTTTATCACTATTTTGTATTCTCTTTAAAAAATAAAAATTGGGCCAGGGAGATAGCTCAGTGACATAAGCACCTGCCTCACACATGTAAGGTCCTGAATTTGATCCCCACTACCAAAAAAAAAGTAAGTTTTTTAAAATTTGTAAATGGTTTAGATCATGAGTATTGTATGTGAGGAAACAAAGTCAAATGTACTAAATATTTCTATACATTTTTATTAACATAATTCAAAGTACAATAATAAATGGACATAATTTTGTGGCACAAGTCTGTTAAGAATAGCATTTTGCTTGAGGTATCTTTAACTGAGGTTCTGAGTTTAATGTGCGTTAGGACTGAAATTGACTGCAGAATTTCTATAGAAATCTTATTTAGGTTGGGGCCCACACAAAAGCAACTGGTGATCCACATTTGGTCCGTAGCCTATTCTACTAGTAAAACCCCTCTTGTACTGGTTGAACATATCACATGTAAGGTCTAAGTGCAAAGGGTAGAAACTCAGGGAATATCAGTTAACTGCATAAAAACATGTGCAGTGACATAGTCATATGGTTTCTGTATCAAAAGCAAAATATTTTATTTGATTCTCCTTTACCGCTCCTGAACAAGTGATTGATAGGTGCCAGCGTCTCATTTGAAAATTGCTGTTGTCAGCGAATGACAGTGAAAATGACCTCATAGGAAAATGACATTTTTACATGCATCGGTGGTCAAGTAATTTTGATCTTTAGCTTTAGCATGTATAACCGAGAATTTTTATCATGTGTCTATTTCCTGTCATTGCTGGGTACCTTGACCCTCCTGACACTGTCCACATAGTTTTAAGATTTTTGTCCTTAAAAGGGAAATTTAGAAACACTTTTTCTTATAACTTTTGGTAAATGAGGGATCCACATTTATTTGTCTTTCTTTATTATTGATGTAGGTAGCTACAGCTATCCTAACCTGTTCAAATTATGTCAGTAGTTTGCAGTTTTGTTCAGAATTATTTCTAAGTGAGAAGTTAGCAAGAGTGCTGATAAGATACACATCACAAACTTTTTACATCTGAAAACTTTGACTTGTTTTTAGATCTTTAAATGGATGAGATGGCTGCCGCTCAGATTTCCAAAGATGAGCTTGATGAACTCAAAGAGGCCTTTGCAAAAGTTGGTGAGTACGTTTTATAGTATCATTTTAAGAAGGCAACCTTTTTATGTCAATCACAGTCACTTCTCTAAAAAACCACAAGAACTATTAACCACTAGCCTTGGGGGCAAGATAATTAAAATGGATAGGCTCAAGTTCTGGAAGCTTAACATTTAAAGTTGCATTATTTCTATTATACTAGGTATTTAGTATGGTCAAGGATTTGCATCCCAGGGTTCCAATTGTTAATTGGGCCCTACTGTGGCTCCTGGGATTTTCATGGCACATGTGTCGTCCCCTCGTCGTCCCCCCCCCGCCCCCGACTGGGGATTGAGCTCAGGCCCTTGAGCTTGCCAAGCAAGTGCTTATTCCACTGAGCTATCTCCCCAGCCCCAGAATGTGTCATTATTGTATTTTAGGTGTCATGTTTTTCTGAGGAGAAAATGTGAGTCTTTTGCCGTATTCCTAAAGGATTGCGTGGCTTTTGAAAATACTTGACGGTATTTTATCCTTCCCTAATACTGCTTTTCTCTTGGCTCTTCCATGCCTTTGGATAATGCAGATTGTCCCTCCTTTTCATATTAAATTATAGCATCAACATATGATGAAGGCACAGCATGCCATTTGGGTTATCTTTTAACATCATGTCTTATAACTGGGCAGCTATGGAAACAGTCTATAGGAAACAGAACACTGGGTTTCTCTAAAGAACAATTGATTATGGATGTATACTTCCATATGATTAGCCACACGCTTAGAGAGGTCGACTATGGCTGCTCAGTGTCTCCTACACTAAAGGACACAACCTAAAATTAGATCATAAAAAATTGTTATTTAAATCAGAATTTATTCTTAAACTTCTACTAGAAACCTCATTGTTAAAAAGAGAAGGAAGATGCATCTCTAGGGCCATATAGTTATGATCATCATTTTCTATAAAGGCATTTGATGGCAGCAACATGTCTTAGGAAGATGAATAGCCCCCAGCCAGAGTGACTATTCATGACCCCATTAGAATTCTAACTAAAAATGAAAAACTGAATAATCCTGAATCTAACACAATTTTGCATGTATATTTAATGAGCAGTATTTTAATAGATATGACTTACTGTAAGGAGAGTACTACATAGTCTGATGTTAGGTTGATTATGAAAAGCAGTAAGAGAGTTCTTAGCTGCAAGAGGTATTTTCTCTTTCCTTTCTATGTTATTCTTAACAGTCTTATCATAATTGTTTTGGAAATGTATTTCTTCTGATCTTCTTGTTTTATTTGTATCCATCACTCATTCTTAGGGACAGCATACTTTGTTTCTTTGTGAATAAAATGTTGGGGTAGGAGTCATACCTTCTTAATGTTGTGATTGTTTAACTTCCAAAGCCAGGCTTGCAAGATAAATGTTTGTTGCTCATAAAATAGGCCTGGTACTCAGGGCCAGCATCCTGGAAATACGTGTATGCAATACTTTTTAAAGTTAATTCTAGTATTACTTTACCTGATAGGGCTATGAATACTTTTATCAGTAAAAGAGCTTATCAAAGACAGGAGTTTGAACTGTGAGCCTTATTGAATTCCCTATCAGACATATGTTTCTATGTCCAGAACCTCATTAACATATATGCTGTAAATAAGAATTCTGGAGTTCAAAATTTTGGCATTTTCTGGACATTTCTCTTTGATATTCTTTCCTCAATATTTAGCACAATGCTGCACACATAGTAGGTTCTCAGGGGCTAAGGAGATAGTTCTGTGGCACAAGTGCCTGCCTGGCAAGTGCAAGGTCATGAATTAGAAACCCCAGTTCCACTAAATAAATAAATAAATAAACAAACAAACAAACAAACATAGTAAGTTCTCAATCAATATTAAATTGATCCTCAAGGAAGTTTACATAGTCTTGATGGCTTAGGACTTTGTCATATCAATTGTCCATTCAAAAGAGCCTTTGTCATGAAGATTTTCATTA
>PVKN010010139.1:0-22959 GCA_004027915.1 Capromys pilorides
ACAGTCTCACTATGTAGCTCAGGCTGGTCTTCCTACTTCAATCCTCCCTCCTCCCCCAGTGCTGGGATTACAGGTGTGTACCACCACACTCTGCTGAAAAGACTCTTTTGAAAGATTTTGCCAAGTTTTAAAAAGGAGGTATCTTACTTATATACTATCTTGGGTAGTATTTGTCTTCCCTAGAAAAAAAGAAACATCACTTTAAGGGTTTCATAAGCAATTCTTTACCACATAATTATTTTTTCTAATGTATTTAGTACAGGGTCTACAGAGTCTCACTATACAGGTCGGACTTGTAGTGATTCTTCTGGTTTTCAGCCTCCTAAGGCTGGATTATAGGCATGTGCGCGAGCATACGCAGTCTCATTCACCAGCCAGGGATTGAACCCCCTGTCCCTGTTTCTCCCTAAGCAGGCACTTTAATCTGCTGAGCTATCTGGCCAGCCCTACCACATAATTATTCTACAGAATAAAACATTATTAAAAGATTTGAGATGAAACTGTCATGATAAAAGCAATACATAAGCCAAGTATAGAGCCCCTAGTTCCAGCACTCCAGAGGCTGAGGCAGGAGGATTATGCAAGTTCAAGGCCAGCCTGGACGACACAGTGAGCTCAGGCGAGCCTGAACTTCATAGTGGGACACTGTCACAAAAAGATAAGTTAATTAGGGTTGGCCAGATAGCTTAGTAGACAAAAGCGCCTGCTTAGGCTGATGTACAGGTGGGGGTTTGATCCGCAGAGTGTCATGCTGGCCCCACCCCCAGGGTGGGCTGAAACCATAATTGAGATTGGGTGTGGTGGTGCATGCTTATAGTCCCAGCGCTTAAGAGACTGAAAACAGGAGGATAACTAGGAGTCTAATCTACATAGTGAGATCCTGTAGACCCTGTACTAAATACAAAACTAAATAAAAATAAAAGACACAATCTTACCTCTAAACACTTAATGTAGAAATTGTTAGGTATGTAATTGTTATGGTTTGTGCATAGGTGTCCCCCAAAGCCTCATGCAATCATGGGGTGGCTTCTGGAATTTGTAATTGATTATTGTGAAAATGGGTGCTGCACCTCCCCTGGGACAGGTGATTTGCATTTCAGTGTAAGTAGAAAAGGAAGTTAGCTGCTTAAACTGCTCCTAGCTCTCCCTGTTGTTTTGCTCTTAGCTGCCAGCATAAAAGGTTGCCCTGTGCCCTGTGCCTCTCTGCCTTGGAGCCAGCTGAATATGGACGGAAACCTCCAGTAACTGTGAGCTGAATAAACGTTTCCTTCCCCCATTTTGAGTGTCGGGTGTCTGTTCCAGCAATGAGAGAAGAGTGACTAAGACAGTAATTAAGAGAAAAATAGATACATTTTCTTTTTTTGATTTCTTTAAGTGCTTTACATATAAAGGAAAAGAAAATGATATTGATATATATGCTTTAATCAGATTAGTTTTGGAACAAATAACAGAAAAAATTACTTTAAAATAGTGGTATTGTATTCCGCAATTTGCTCAAATGTTGGTTTTCTTACAAACTTTCTACAGAATGAAATTATTCACATTGTGTCTTGACTATGGAATTTTAGGGAAATAGTTCTGTTCTTTTTTTATATATTTTAGGAAGCGGTCTACGGGGTGTTCAGGGTCTCACTACTAGACTGGACTCATAGTGGTCCACCTGTTTACAGCCTCCCAAGAGCTGGGATTACAGGCACATGCCACCATGCAGTCTCAAATGCTGTCTCAAGGCACTGTGGGGGGTGGGGGCCAGCCCAGCAGGCCCGGGAATTGAACCCAGGGCCCTCAGCCTGCTTGCAGGTGCTTTAATCCACTGAGCTATTTGGCCAGCTCTCTGTTCTTACTAGCTTAATTTATGCTAAAAGGATGGACGGTGGTCCCCTGCAGTCTGTGTGGGGCTCTAACATGACATTCAGTGAGTTTTCTGATGTGGACTGCCCCTTTTGATTCTGAAGGTAGATCATCTGTTGACAGAACACTGTGGATTCAGGTTACTGCTCCCCGCATCTTCCAGTTTTTCTGTGTTATCTTCCTGGTTAATGTGAAATCTTGTAACCCAGGGATTAGACGCCAAAACATTCCTTTGAAGTTCAGAAAAGTCTGGCTTTACTGGTGGATTTTCCCTTAATTCTCATTCTCTCTCTCTCTCTCTCTCTCTCTCTCTCTCTCTCTCTCTCTCTCATATATTCATTATTTACATAACAACCAACTCTAATAAATTCTTTTTTTTTTCTTCCAATGCCAGGGATTGAACTCGGGACTCTGCACTTGCCAGGCAGGCGTGCATTCTACTGAGCTATCTCCCCAGTCCTCTAATAAATTCTTGACCTCCATACGTGCAAGTGATTATCATCACGGTGATGTGAATCGCGTCTGCATGTGGGATGGGCCCTGGGCTGGGTGCATCAGTCTGGAATACAAACACACGCTTTCCTGCGGGAACTGGGTCCATGGAAACAGCCTGAAATTGGATGATATTCCCCAGTTTCTGCAGAGCCCACATAGATAATTTTCCTCTCCAAGTCTTCGCTCAAGTCGTCAATGCACTTGAAGGTGTTCTCGAACTGGAACAGGTTATAGAAGCGGGGATAGGGTTGTCCAGGAGCACCTCGTTGTTCGCCTGGACCTTGGCCCCACACCCAGGGCCCCCGCCGCTCCTGTCTGCGCCTCCTTGCAAACTTGGCTTCGGAACTGCGGGGCCCCACCCAGCCCTGGCCCACTGTGGAGTAGATGTACTTCAAGCAGGTGTAATTTATGTGTTTGCCTGAATGAAAAAAGGAAAAAAGAGTATGTGCTTAGATCATTTGAATCTGAAAGCTCTGTGACTTGTATAATATTCGCAGTAATTGAACCTAGAAAACAACGGGTGGGCTCTAGCTCTGCTGTCTCTGAGAGCAGTGAATCCATGATTGCATGGCCGTAGCTACGCGCATTGCAGTGAAGGAGGTCACAGGAAACGGCGGCTATAAAGGTTAATGTATCAAAATATAGAAGATCATGAGACTGAAATATCTGTCTTGTGTCATGCTCTACTAAATAATTAAGAAGCATTTCTCTCAGCAGAACTATAAAGTAGGAATAAAGCAAACTTGCTGGAAAAAAAAGAAAACTGGCCGGTGATTAGGCAAGCGCAGGGAACAGGTTTGATCCCCAGTCTCCACAGGCCCCGGCGGCAGGTGCGCTGAGCCGGTTACTGAGTCCGGATGTGGTGGCGCATTCCCGTAATCCCAGCACTGGGGAGGCTGCAAATAGGATGATCACTACGAATCCGAACTGTGTAGTGAGACCCTGTACCAAGCACATTAAAAAAAAAAAAAAAAAAAAAAAAAAAAAAAAAAAAAGGCTGGCCAGATAGTTCAGCAGACTAAAGTGCCTGTTTAGGCAGATCGCAGGGACCGAGGTTTGATCCCCGGTATCACAAGCCGTGCCAGTCCAGCCCTCCTCCCCCTTCTCCCCACTGCATGCTGAGATGTGGGACTGAGGACTGACTCTAGGAGTGGGGACGCGCCTGTAATCCCAGAGTTTAGGAGGCTAACACAGGAGGATCGTTACAAATCCAATCTATGCAGTGAGACTCTGTAGACCCTGTACTAAAAGCTACATAGAAAAGAAAGAAAGAAAGAAAGAAAGAGAAAGAAAGACAGACAGACTAGCTGATGAGATTAAATAGCTGCAGCTGTGACTGGAAGCCCTGTTCTTCTGGGTCCAAGTGCATCCATTCAGCAAATACACACCAAACACTAGTGTGTGTTGATGTTCTAGGTACCGGGACATGGTTGTAAGGAAGGCATAGTCTACCCTCAGTTCTTTTCCTAGTGAAGAAAGACAAAAAATATGCAAATAAATAAAATGTCAGGCAGTAATAAAAGCTAAATAAGAATAAAAGGTAAAATGAAATAATAGAGAACTAGGAATCGGAAGCAAAGGGTTTGTTATAGGCAGGAAATAGCATTAGAGAGGACCTAAAGAGAAGTGGGGAGTGCAGGCGGGCACCACCATACCCAGTGTCAATTGCGACTCAGCGTCTCCCAGGGGCCGGCCAGGCCGGCACTGCAGGCTGGGGATCCCACCGCTGCACTCTGCCTAAACCAGCGCTTTAGTTTACTGAGCTATCAGGCAGGCCCTATCATTTTCTTGACCTGTTTGAACTTGACAGTTTTGAAAATTGTAGGACAGTCTTTTTTTTTTTTTTTTTTTTGTATCTTTCTTAACTTGCAATTGTCTGATGTTTTCCTCATGATGAAAGTGTTTATGCATTATATCACAAAAATGATGATATACTATTTTTATAACATCCTATTACATAGCGCACAGTTTCAGTTTTTCCCATCATTAATTATAGTTTTCTCTTTTTCTGTTATCATACTTTCCTTTACCAGAGTGAGAAACTTGTCTCCCACTTTTTTAAACAGATTTATTGAACAGGTCAGTTCTTCATGCCAGGCTGCCACTCTCATGTGAATACTCTCCTTACCTGACCTCTATCCTAAGTCCTCCTTCCCTCCCTGCATGGACTCTTTCTTCACCTCCCATAGGCTTGGATAACATCACTAGCCTGTCCTGTCCTGTTTGGGTGCTCATCTCACTGTTATCAGACTGACATTCTGTGCCTCGTTATTCTTCCCCTAGGGAACTCTCTTCTTCTCACTTGAGCTGACACCCCACACATCACGGACACACTTTTCATCCTCCTGGGTGTTTGATTTTCCCATTTCTATGGCTTCTTTCTCCCCAGTCTGTGGTAGCTTTAACTTGGTATAATAGTCTTAAGATGGATGGGTGGGTATTGGAGATAGAAAAGAAGGGGAGTGAAGAGAAAGAGCTGTTCTGTGGTTGCTCTGTGGAGAACAGAACATGGGGAGGGGGAAGGGTACAGCAGGGAGCCTGTTAGAAAGGCATTATCTAGGAAAGAAACGATGGTGACTTGGTCTTGGATGGTAACAGCAATATAGTAAAAATGTAGTCGGATTTTTAATATATTCTAAATGCAGTGTTGAAAGGACTTCTTGATAGATTAGGTGTGCATTGTGAGAAGAAGAGATGGTCCTGGGCTTTGGGCATCAGTGACTGGACTGGCAAATGGTGATGCCATTTACATAGTTATAGAAGGTAATATGTAGAAGCTGAAGTTGAAAGAATGTTTACTTTTGAATATCCAAAGCCTGAAAATAACAATGGCAGTGGAGGTGTTAAGCTAGAAGTTGGATATTCACACTGAGAACTCAAGAGAAAATCTAAAAGCCTGAGCGTGTATTTGGAGTTTTAGCGTTCAGATAGTTTTAAAAGTCACAAGATTGGTTAATTTTACTGAAAGAGTGGAAATAGAAAGGTCATGTCCAGGGACATCTAATTTTATAACCCTGGTTAAAGAAAGAGTAGAACACAACAGAAAGAGACCAGAGGAGCAAAATCTGAGAGCACAGTAAACAGAGACTACGTGAAGAAAATCTTTGAAGAAAAGGGAGTGATTAAGTGCTGCTCAGGGTCAAGGGTATTTTCGGTTATGTGGAGTATTTTAGTTAAAGGCAAATGCGTTTGCCCCAAAATGCAGCAAGCTAGAGAAACTACGGCAGTGGTCTGCCTGTGTCACTTGGCAGAAAAAGTTGAGAGGGAGAGATAAAGTGGGGGCTAGGGACAAAGAAAGAAGGGAGGGTTTTCAGAGCTGTCGCTTGCCTTATGCTCCAGCAAGTGCCTTACCCGTGGGGACTGGACGCCTTGGTGCTGGAGTTGAATTGTCCTGGGTGCTTTGAATCTCTGGCAGCCCAGATGGTGGTGCCCAGAGGTATGGAAGCCATTCTACCTATTGTTCTGAGCCAGCCACATTCTACTTATCTGGAAGATGCTCATATCATCCTGATTTATTTAAAAAATAGGTATTTATTTAGAATTACCTCCCACATTTATATAAATTAATGAGTCATACTGGCAGATTTATACATGCATATAACATACATTAATCATTTTCCCCATTGCCTCCTTTATCCAAACCTCCCCCCCACCCCATTTCACATGCTTTGGGGGAGAATTTCAGTGTGTATAATATACTTTGAACATATCATGCCCTCTATCACTCGCCCTTATATACCCCTTTTTCCTCTCACTTTTTTTCTCTTATTCTTTAGGAAGATATACCATCAAACTTATTTATATATCTTTTTTTAATAGACCTCCTATAACTGTTTATTAGAATGAGATATATTCCAAATCAACAACTAAAAACAAAAACAAAAATCAAGTTACAGAGCATGCATAAAATACAAAGTAGAATTTACAAATAGATAATAGTATCTTTATAACCAGTACACTAAAACAATGAAATGGCTACACAGGAAATGACTGACTACAGCAATGCCTTCCGTGCACCCCACACGTCATGAGCACCGCAAAAGACAGAAGATTAACTATGACACATAGTGAATCTATGCAAGCCCACACACATATATTTTTTCAGATATCCATCATCCAGAAGTTAGCACTGCAGTTGACAACTTTCAGAAACCTGCAGAGAAGTGTTTAATATTATCCACATAAGGAAATAAAACTAAACATTAGTGTGCACATTTCTGAGTGAGAAACTAGTTGCTCCACTGATTTCAATAATGTAGTAGAAAAAAAAAATGACTTCAGGTCTCTATTAATGCCTACATGCATTCTACTTAAAATCAAGGTCCTATTTCATTTTACATACTAAAGAATACATGCCTTTAAATGGTACCACTTGAGCATAAATTAACTTCTCACTTTATCCTTTAGACATACTAAAGCCAAAGATTTAACTGGACTATATTTCATTATACACTGCAAAACTCATATATTAGTATTGCTAAAATAATCACCTGTGCCTGCTGGTGAATATGGTGATAAAACTAGGTTGCATTTCACTAACTTGAAGGTTTTTAAACAAAATTAGTATTTCAAAATTTGCTATTACCAACGTTAAACCTGTTATTGCCCGAGCAATAAAATGCCGCATAATCTACTGCCGAAAAATGAGATCAGTCAGATGCTGTGGGCTGCCTGATCACTGTAACAGAGGTACCGCAGAAGGAGTTCCCCCAGTGTCTCTAGTTCCTAGCCTGCAGGCAGCACTGCTCAATTTATGGCCCCCTAACCATAATCCAAACTGTTACCAGTCTTTTATATTTATCAGGATAATTCCTGTCCAGAAAAAGCACCCTCCTTTCTCATCAACTATGACACTTACGAAAATTAAACCAAAATGCACTAAACTACATAAACCTATTAAGGCATTTTAGAAATTGACTTCCAGAATAATGGAAATTTTTCACAAAATCCTATTGTTTATAGGGCAACTCCTAGATCTGTCAAAATACATGCTGCACTGAGAGAAGAGTATACTACTTCTAAGCGGCTCTGTGGCAAAACAGCTTACTTCCAAGGTCTTCTTCATTTGATTAGATTAAGACCAATGGGTTTGAGCTTCAAGTGATCAAGTTGAACTATGTCCTACAAAGACAGGCTTTCATGATGAAAAGTAAACAATAACTGAGGAATTCAAACATTCAGATTATTAAACTAAGGCCAGTGAAACCATACCATGGGAAAAACAAAACAAAACTGCAGTCATCCGGCACAAAGTGGAAGATTTTATAAATCTAAAATCAAAAGACAGAAGACACGGAAGAATTCATAAGTATGAGGAAGTAAAGTAATAAAACACAAAAGTGACCACAGGAATTACAAATATATTTAAATCTCAGACCTGGGAAATGGACTATACACAGCCTTCTAGGGAAGAAGAGAAATGCCTTAGCTGTTCTGACAGCACTGCACCTTTGGCTTATTTTCAGTGGTTGGTGGAACATGGATAGGAACCACATTGTTGCTTGGAGACGTGTCATTCTCACGTCTGTCTGACATTTGCTTCTGAGACACAACGCAGTATATCTCTGTTAAAATTGTCTGGAAAGCAGCTTCTACGTTTGTTGAGTCTAGAGCCGATGTCTCAATGAATGACAAACCATTATTTTCTGCAAAAGCTCTGGCTTCACCTGTGGAAACTGCCCTGAGATAACGTAAATCACTCTTATTGCCCACCAGCATGCTAACAATGTTACTATCTGCACGGTCGAGCTCAGTTCTTTCAGCCATCGCTCTACATTTTCGTATGTGAGATGTTTAGCAATGTTATAGACCAGTAAGGCACCTACAGCTCCACGATAGTACGCTGATGTTATAGCTCGGCGTCGCTCTTGTCCTGCCGTGTCCCATATCTGTGCCTTTATTGTTTTCCCATCAACCTGGATGCTTCTTGTTGCAAACTGTACTCCACTGGTGCTCTTGCTCTCCAGGTTAAACTCATTTCGAGGAAATCGGGACAAGACATTACTCTTTCCAACACCAGAATCTCCAATAAGGACAACTCTGAAGAGGTAGTCGTACTCGTCGTCGCGGGTGCCCATGGCGCGGCCGAGGAGCGAAGCGGCGGGAGCAGAAGCGGGAGCGGTGGGGACCAGGGGCCGTCGCTGCAGGGGTAACTAGCGCGGAGCCTTAGCAGCTTGACCCGGCCAAGAGCCCCTCCCTGCTGCTGCACCTATATATCTTCATTTATTAAAATTGTTTTTTCCATCAATTCATATCTAAAATTTAGGTGCTTTTTTTAAAAAAACAAAGAGGGCTGGCCAAATAGTTCAGCAGATTAAAGCAACAGCAAGCAGGCGCAGGGGTCAGGGCTTCCATCCCCGGGCCTGCCCTGCCGGTCTGCATAGTGGCATGAGCCTATAATCCCAGCTCTTGGGAGGCTGTAAACAGGCGGATCACTGTGAGTCCAATCTAGTAGTGAGGTCCTGAACACACTGGATCTGAAAGGTCCAGTAGACCCTTTCCTAAAAAATACAATCAATCAATAAATGAGAGACTAGAAATAACTACCTGAATACTGTATGGCTATCTTTTGGAAATTGCTACATCTTATTCTTTTTTCCTTTTTTTAATGTATTTAGTACAGGGTCTAAGGATCTCACTACGTAGATCACACTCGTTGTGATTCTCTTGTTTTCAAACTCTCAAGTGCTGGGATTACAGGCATGCACCACCATGCCCAGTCTCAGTGGTCACCTCAGCACATCCCGGGGTTGGGGGGAAGGGGCCAACACGGCAAGCTGGGGATCGATCCCTGACTGCTGTGTTCTGCCTAAGCAGGCATTTTAGTCTGCTGAGCTATCTGGCTGGCTCCTAGATAGGAATACATTCTATTCTTGATGTTTGTTATTTTTATAGAAAGTACTTTGAAGATATATGGTAATAAAGTTATGATATACCTACTAAAAATTAGAGGTAAATGCTATTTTATGGATAACTTTCTTAATATATTCCATGTAGATATTCTGGCATACTCACAGAATTAGAACATAGCATTTCAAGGAAACAGAACCCTTCCCATGGAATAAAGCTTCTGTCCATATTATTGGAGAACCATCTTTGAAGTTGCACCAAGGAGAAGCTAGGGGGAGCTTTATACTTGTGACCCCTTCCCCAGCAAATACAACAAAAAAATTCTCAGAACAGAACTTTTCAACCAGAGTGTCATACCTAAAAACTTCTGTTGTATGCTAAATTGTGTCTCTTTTGCCAAATTCATATGTTGAAGCTCTAACAATCACTACTTCAAGACTATATAGGTAGCGAGGGCCTTCTAAACAGTAATTAAATTGTAATAGCAAGCAGAAACACCAAAATAACATCCAGGATTTGGAGGCAGATTTATGTACATGGGTGGACACTGATTGGGATCATTCCCAAAATATCAGACCCCAAAGGCCCAAGGAGTGAGGGTTTTATATAGTTGAAAGGAGAAGTACAGAGGCAGAGGGCAGAGTACTTGGCTGTCTTTGATTGATTCTTACAGTATGCATCATAGTGACCAGCTGCATATTACAGTGACGAGCTGTTTCTAGGAGTCAAAAGTGACAGGAACTGTAATCGGAACTATTACCTGGGTAACTAACAGACTGAAGTGTACTGGTATGGGGGGTGGAGCATCTTCTGCTATATGTATCCCCTTTTAGTTTCCCTGGTAGATCTCTGCTGGCCATGTTATATGCGATCTTTTATTTTTAATAATTTTTTTATTTTTAATAAGAAATAACAAGATGATAATTTTAAAACACGTTATTAGTGCGTTCATGATAATTGATACATTGAATATTGTTGTCCTCATAGTAGTTGTACAGAGCACAGGGTGTAGACATGATAAATTTTCTAATCCATATTAGTAGGGGAGGAAAAAAAGACCAAAACAAAAAAAATTTTCTTCTCTTTGTACAAAGAGGGAGTAGTTGTATATATAGTCCAACGTTCCATAATTGTAGTGGGATACTGGTGAAACTGGCAATGTTGGAGGCTGTTGGTATAAGCTTCTTACAGCTCATCATACTAATCTAGCTCTGCGTTCTATGCCTCGTAATTAAGCTTTTCTGCTGGGTGATCAAGGGCAAGTTAAGGCCAGACCTGTATAACAGAACATTCATCTTTTTATATGCGATCTTTTGAGACAAGGCCAACAAGAAATAGTAACGTTGGAGCTGCCAGTGGTCCTAGGATGGGTTCTAGCCAGGGTCACCACGACTGAAAATTCCTAGCAGAAGTTTTCTGGTTTGTCTTCCTCATTATAGAGATTTTAGGAACACACATGACTTAGGCCCATCTGTTGTATAGCAATCCTACCAACAGTGTTGTCAGGCTGCAGCTGTGCATAGCCTGGCCAGCATCTGGAATGACCACAGCAGGGTTTGAGTACATGGTCTCTTTAGAGTGTGCTTCAGAGCAGCTGTTTGGTCCAAGTAAATTTTTCAGAAATTCAGCAGGTTTCTGGATTGACAGATCTAAGATTGGATTTCTGAAACTTTGAGAGCTGTTACTGTGGTGTGTGCAGGGGCATCTACAGCTATAGTTGGTCTTTTAGCCAAACTGGATTCAAGTTGTAGAGAACTCTTTCAGAGCTTCATAGCCTAAATGCTGTTTATAATTTTTATTTAATCTTTAATAATTCTGCCAGTTTTTAAAATTATCTCTGGTATAAAATGAGCTCATGGGGCCAACAAGATGGCTCAGTGGTCTGAAGCACCTGCTTAAGCAAGCTTAGGCAACTGCTGGGACCATGGTTCCATCCCTGGCACCAAATGCTGCGCCAGCCTCACTCCCAAGGCAGGTTGAGCTGGCCATAATATAAAAAAAATTAAATTTAAAAATGAGCTCATATAGTTGCGCCTTAATCCCAATGTCTTTACAAGAGGCGGAGACAGGGGGGGTGCAGGCACACAGAGGAATGGTCATATGAAGCCACAGGGAGAAGGAAGCTATTTGAAAATAGACAACAGTCCTTGGGAGAAACCAGCTTCATCTTGGACTTCCTGTCCCTAGAACTGTGCAAACAAAACATCTGTCATTTAAGTACTCAGTGTGTAATTTTTAATATTTTTTATTTTAAAGAGAATAAACATTAAGAAAAACAATAAAAATGGTAAAAATTTAAAAACAAAATTCTAGGAAATGATGAATGATTGCTATATTGTATATTGCTATCTTCAAAGTAGTTGTTCAGGTTACCACAGATAGCCATGCAAAGTTGATCAAACAATTAAACATTAACTATTCCTTTCAATAAATCAATAGAGGGGCCAGGGAGATAGTGCAGCTGTCTAAACTCCTGCCTGGCAAGCTCAAGGACAAAGGTTCAATCCCCAGTGTCAAGTGTCATGCTTACTAGCCCTGCCCTGGACCCATTGAGCTGGCCATCAAAACTGGTCATGGTGGCGCATGCCTAGAATCCCAGCGCTGGGAGGCTGGCACAGGAGGATTACTACAAGTCTGAGATGGATAGCAGGACCCTGCAACAAATATATAAATTAAATAAATAAAATAAGTCAATAGAAATCAATAGTGTAATTCTTAGCTATCTATCTTATGTATACATTTTTTTCCTCTTACTTTTTTCTTTTTGCTTTTCCTCTGTCCCAGCGGTTCCTTCCTTTTGAGTAGGAATTATCCTTCAAAATATCCACTGTACCTTTCACGTTTTATTTAGTCTTTCAGTTTCTTGCACTAGAGGGACAATATGATGTTGACACATGTGAGTTTGATTTATTTCACATATGAACATGTTCTCTAGTTGCATCCCATTTACCTATAAAAGACTCAAGCTTGTCTTTCTTTATAGCTGAGTTACACTTCATTGAATAAAAATGCCACATCTTTTTTATCCATTCCTCAGTTGATGGCCATTTGAGTTGTATCTAAGATTTAGCTATGACAAATTGCATTGTTATAAACATGAGTGCACATATGTCACTGTTGTATGACGTTTTCAATTATTCTGGAAAGAGCCAGCAAGATAGCTCAGCGGTCTAAAGTGTCTGCCTAAGCAACTGCAGGGACCACGGTTCAATGCCCGGCACCCCATGCTGTACCAGCACCACTCCCCAGGGCAGGCTGAGCCAGCTATAAATAAAGAAAAAAAAAAAAAACCCCACTTATTTTGGAAAAATACCTAGAAGGAGAAAGAGCTGAGTCAAATGAGACTTCTTTTTTTGTACTGGGAATTGTACTCAGGACTTTATGCTTGCCAAGCAGATGCTTATGTCTTAGCTATTTCCCCAGCCCTCAAGTGGGACTCTTAGTCCTAGTTTTGTATAACTGCTCCTGAAACAAGCACTGGTTGATTTCTTGATGATAGCCGTTCTTTCTTGGAGGACATGAAATCTAAGTGTTGTTGACCAATGATGTTGAGTATTTCTTTATGTTTATTTGCCGTTTTCATTTCTTCATCTGAGAATTTGGGGGGCCTGATGTTTTAAAATTTATTTATTTGGTACAGGGTCTTGCTACATAGCTTGGACTTGTGGTATTTCTCTTATGGCAGCCTCCACAGCACTAGGATTACAGGCATGTACCACCATGCCCGGTTTTTCCAGAGCCAGCACAGCATGTGGTACTGGGGATCAAACCTGAGTCCTTGCACTTGCCAGGCAGGTGCTTAGACCTACAAACTATCTCCCAAGCCCCAAGTGTGATTTTTTTTTTCAGAACTGGGGATTGAACTCAGGCCCTTGCACTTGCTAGTCAAGTGCTTATTCTAGTGAGCTATCTCCCCAGCTGCTGATTTTTAAAAAAAAAATTTATATGTCCTAGATAGAAGACCTTTATCTGAGGGACAATTGGCTAAAATTTTTTGCCAATTCATGGGTTTTCTTTTTACTGTGTTGATTTCTTTTGAGATTTTATTTTATTTTTAATTTTTTTAAATTTTAATAAGAAATAACAATATGAAAGTTTCAAAACACATTAGTAGTACATTCTCAATAATTGATACAATGCATATTGTCGTCCTCATAGTAGTTATACAGAGCACAGAGTGTAGATATGATAAATTTTCTAATCAATATTGGTAAAGAAAGAAAAAAATTTCTTTCTTTGAATTGAGAGGAAGCAGATGTATACATAGTCCAGTGTTCCATACTTGCAATGGGTTACTGGTGAAACTGGCAATGTTGGAAGCTTGACTTGAGCCTTTTACAGCTCATCATACTAATCTAGCTTTGCGTTTTGTTTCTTGTAGTTAAACTTGTCTGCTGGGTGGTTAAGGGCAAGTTAAAGCAAGACCTGTATAACAACACATTTAACTTTTGTATCTTCCAAGATCAAATCCCTTCGGGATTAATTTTGGAACCATGTGCAGTGCTTTGTAGAATTGTTGTCAGTGTCAGCATCAGGACGAGTCACAGCCATTGCTTGACCAGTTTGCTCTCTATGAAAGCCTGAACTTTTCAATAAACTAAGACCCCAGCTGTTGATTCTTTGAAGTATTTTCCCAGGGTTGCTTTTTCTATTTTAGGCTTCTTCTGGTTCCAGATGAATTTTAGGAGTGTTTTTTCTAGACCTATGAGGTATATTAGTGGTATTTTGAATGGGATTGCATTAAATCTGTATGACAGTTTTGGGAATATAACCATTTTCACAGTGTTGGTTCTTTCTATCCTTGAGCCAGGGATATTTTTCCATTTTCTGATATCCTCCTCAATCTATTTTTCATAGTACTTTAATTTTCAATATATAGATCTTTTATTTGTTTTTTTGCTTTTGTTTTTGTTTTTTTGGTGGGACCGGGGTTCGAACACATGACCTTGCACTTGCCAGACAGGCACTTGTGCTGTGGAGCTGTCTCCCTGGCCCATTATTTGTTTTGTTTGATAGATTTCTAAGTATTGCATTTTTGGGGTGGTATTTTGAGAGGCGTAGTTTCCTTTATTTCTCTCAGTGAGTTTGTTGTTTGTGTACAGGAATGCTATTGATTTTTTTTTTTTTTTCTTTTTGAGACAGAGTCTCCCTATGCAATTCAGGCTGGCCTTAAGCTCATGTTTGTAGCCCAGGCTGGTCTCGAATTTACATTGACCCTCCTGCCTCAGCCTCCCAAGTGCTAAGATTACAAGCAGGTGCCACCACACCCGGCTCTAGAAGTCTTTTGGTAGAGTTTTTAGGGTCTTATATGTAGAGTATCACGTCATCTGCAAATAATGATAATTTCACTTCTTCCTATTTTTTCTGTATTCCTTTTCTCTTTCTTGTCTAATTGTTCTGCCCAATGTTTACAGAACTATATTAGGAGTGGTAATAGTGTAGATCCTTTTCTTATTCCTGATTTTATTTATTTATTTATTTATTTATTTGGTATAGGGTCTCACTACAAAGTTCAGTCTCATAGTAATCCTCCTGTCTCAGCCTCCTCCCATGCTGGGATTGCAGGCTTGTGCCACTGTTCTGGGTTCCAGTGGCCAGCTCAGTGTGGGGCCGGTATAGCAATACAGTACCAGGGATCAAACCTGGGTTCTTGTGCTTGCCAGGCAGGTGCTATTCAAGCTATCTCCCCAGCACTTGTTCCTGATTTTAAAGTGAAAACTTTTAATTTTTGTCCATTTATTTTATTTATTTAATTTTAGGGGAAGGTCTACAAGGTGTTCAGGGTCTCACTACTAGATCGGAGTTGGAGTGATCTGACTGTTTATAGCCTTCCAGGAACTGGGATTACAGGCACACACCACTATGCCCAGTCTTTGTCCATTTAGTTTAATGTTGGCTGTTGGTTTGTCATAGATGACTTTTATCAAATTGAGGTAGAGATCATTTTTTCTGATGTTATGTAGGGTTTTAATTATGAATGGTATTGGACTTGTATCAAAAGCTTTCTCTATGGGCCAGCCAGATAGCTCAACACACTAAAGCACCTGCTTAGACAGAGCATAGTGGCTGGGTTCAATCCCCAGCATGCTATGCTACCCCCCCTCCCCCACCCCCGGCACACTGAGACTGGGCATGGTGACACACACCTATAATCCCAGCACTTGGGAAGCTGAAAACAGGAGACTCACTACAAGTCCAATCTATCTAAGTGAGTCCCTGTAGATCCCATAGACCCTGTCCTAAATACGTTTCTTTTTAAAAAGTTAAAATAAAAAGTCTTTTATACATCTTTTGAGATGATCATGTGATTTTTGTCATAGAAGGTCCTTTCCAGTTCAACTAAAGACTCTTTTTAAAATCTTTTATCTAAACCGTATCCTCAGGGTTATACGTACAGGCAGGTATGCCTGTGAGTATGGCTGGTCTCTTAACTGGATTTTTGTGTATGTGAGAAAAGATATTCTCTAATTGTATACATTATTCTTTTATGGGAATGTCACTTAGCCAGCAAGACCTCCAATTATGGGAGGAGGCCTTCCATAAAAAACTTCAAAGGGTATGTATCCCCTGGGTCCTGGTGAACTTTAGACCTTGAGAAGGGCCATGGGAAGTAAATGGTGCTGAGTTATATTTGGTCTTTTTTTAAAAAAATGTATTTGGTTCATTGCAGGGTCTTACTGCACAGCTCAAACTCATGATGATCCTCTTGTTCTCAGCCTCCTCAGCACTGGAATTATACGCATGTGCCACCACACCAGCTCAACCAGCCCTGAGAGCAGGGCTGGCATGACATATGGTGCCAGGGATTGAACCATGGTCCCTACACTTGCCTAAGCTTGCCTAAAGAGGTACTTTAGTCTGCTGAGCTATTTCACTGGCCCTGGTCAATGTTTACTTTAAAGTTCTATGCATCCTTTTTAACTTTTTTAGATCTTTGTGGCCTATATACTGTATGTAAGTTTTAGTTTTCAGATTTTTCATCAGTTTCTGGTTTTGTTCTGCCACAAATACATGCCCATTACTGCTGCCTATGGCTAGGGGCAGCTCATATCTTGGAATAATTTTTCTTAGCAGCACTTTGGAGACTTTATTGGCTTTTTCAGTCTTTGTAGGAAATGTTTCTGGCCACCCAGAATAAGTACAGACAGGAAATATTTGTATCCTTGCTATTGCCCTAGGGCCTGACAGTGGGATTTCTACTGGAGCAATACTTGTTTTTACCCATTCCCAGAGGTGATAGGCTAGAATTTTCCAGTGTAATGTATACTTTTAGCCACTGTCTACCTAGAGATAATTATGTCATTAAAATGAGGCCCTGGCAGTTTTGTCATCAACCTACTATCCCTGACAATTTGGCCTTTAACATCCAGAGAATGGGGCCTGTGAGGCGTGGTGGCACACAGCTATAATCCTAGCACTCAGGAGACTGAGGGAGGCTGAGGCAGGAGGATAACAGAGAGTTCAAAGCCAGACTTGACTACACAGTGAGACCCTGTTTCGAAAAGAAAGAGAAAGAGAAAGAGAGACAGAGACAGAGAACACGCATGAGGCCTACAAAGGGACCAATGTGCCAAGGGGCCCCATTCCTGCTGTGTTTTAGAACTTCTCAATTCAAAATCTTAGAATAAAGTTAGAAGGCAAACGCAGAAACCCAGACCATCCTTGGATGGCCATCTCATGTTATGGTTACTCAGCACACATAAGCCAAAAAATTTTGCTTTGGAATATGGCTTTAACAACTGTCTTACCTCCCTTAAAAGGAGCCTTCCAAGTGCTCTTTAATTTGAAACATGATGCAGACATCATTATTGTGGACATAAAAAGGGTTACCAGGGCCCTGGTTCAATTCCCAGAAGAAAAAGACTCCTCAAAAATGCTGGCTCCACATCCACCCATGTGTATAGTTCAGACAAATCCTGAAGGTGGTAGGGGGCCAGCGCAGGAGGATGAGTCCATAATCAAATCTCCTTGTGAGATAGAGGCTTTTCTTTTGAGACAAGGGGGAAAGTGTCACAGGCAGACATTGGCAGCAGAACAGATTAGAACCGTAACAGTTTGTCTAGATAGACACTTGAATCAGGAAAGTTTGGGACCTGCACAGGCCTTGCTCCACCTTGGCCTTGAAATAGAGAGCTCTTAACAAGGGGACTCACTCAATCTTTTCTCCCCTCCTAGATTAGACTCCAAAATTTTAAAAAGGGGTGTCACATTTCCTTTGCCATCAGCCCATTTTGCCTTCACTTTGGTCCTCCCTTTGATACTGAGCCAAAAGTATAGTGTGTACTCCCAGACTAGGATTCTGTTATCTGTTAACATCCTACAGTCGGGTGTGGTAGGGCATGCCTGTGATCCCAGCATGAGCGAGGCTGAGGTAGGTGGATCACCATGAGTTCATGGCCAGCCTCACTCCATAGTGAGACTGTCTCAGAAAAAAAGAATTCTACAGAGGTTTAACTCATACGCAAACATGACTGGCAAGTATAAAAAATAAAAATAAAATAACATCTTCCATATCAAGGTGTTTGATATCGAGATGGATGAAATCATAGCATGAGATCTACTGATCTTCTGGTTGTTTAGAAACCAGGGCTAAAAATATAACTAAACTAAGAGGACAGACACTATTTTAGCCCTGATCCGAGGGTCAACAAGGACCCAGGGCATGAGAGTATCTTTCTCCAACATCCTACAACTTTGGTGAGCATCCAACCCCCTGAACAAGGAAACTAGAGCAAGTAAAAGTCAACCAAGGAGCCAGCAAGATCAGGCTGGCTCAGCTTAGGCTGAGTGGCCTAAGCACCTGCTTAGGCAAACGTGGGGACTGGGGTTCAATTCTTAGTACCACATGCCACTCTAGCCTCACCCCTGGCATGCTGAGCCAGCCATAGAGACAGGTTGTGGTGGCTCATGCCTGTAATCCCAGTGCTGGAGAGGCTAAAAACAGGATAACTATGGGTCTAAGCTGCATAGTGAGACCCTGTTCCAAATACATAAAAAAAAAGTCAACCAATGTACAATGTGTTTTTTTTTTTTTTTTTTTAAGAAAAGTGTGTCATTCTCCCACAAAAGGTCTTCCGTGCTTCCACAGGAGACTACATGATTAAGAAAGGCTGTAACCTGTCCTGGTGGCTGACATTGACAAAAGAGCTGACAGGTGTTATACATAGTTCCAAAAGTAATGCTCACATTAATATATTTGTCACAGAAGTCAGCTCCAATCAATGTGGGGGGAGAAGACTAAAGAAGGTCATGTATCCTGGAAAAGAGAGGTCATCAGTGGTGATCTGGAGGCTGGACTCTACAGGTGCACAAATGAAGCAACAATTTTTGTCATGGCATTCTAGGGAAGATTTAACAGAGGAATACTGTAAGAATGGGTCTGACACTGCAGGTCACATGGTAGCCCTCGGACCAACTGCAGCACACCAGCCAGGTTACAACCTTCCAGAACATCCTGTCAGGCATTTGTTTTGGTTCCGTATTCTTTAAACAGACACAGAAGTAAGTGGTGCTTGTGAAGGAAAGAATAAAATCACAAATCAGGAAAAAAAAAAAAAAAAAAGGAGGGCCTTTGTGCACAACTCACAACACCTAAATCTCAGAAGTAATCTCTACATCTGTCAGCAGATGAAGGGATAAAGAAAATGCGTTTATACACAATGGAGCACTGCTCTGCCATCTGCCATTAAGAAGAACATATTTAAGTCATTTGCTGGAAAATATCCCTCCAGTACCACATTAAGTGAAGTAAACCAGATACACCAGCTTAAATTGCGTACTTGTGTCAACTTCCCATAATGAATGTAATTGTTATATCAGCAAACTTTTGTGGTTCCTATATCCCTCAGAAGGATTGGGAAAGTCACCTGGTCTGTCTCTGACATGAAGATAGAAAGCAAGAACCAGGACAGAGGCCAAGGGAGCACACTTTTCCCTGGCTTCTGAGGCTATTTCTAGCTTTGCTCAAGGTGTTTCATATGTGCTGTTTTAGTGACTATAGATGCTTCTAGTCTCACAATACCCAATTATAACTAGGCAGAAGCTGCTTTAATAACAGGCATTAAGTACTTGATGAAGCATAGTGGTTATTCAAAGTCATGTTTTATTCTCTCTCATAATTAGGACCAGGGCTTGCACAGGAATACTACGGAGAAATGAGATGCAACAGCACCCACCTCCATTACTGTCATTGTTTTAACATTCAGAACTCAAAACCTCTACCACTGAACCATTTTAAAACATTTAACATTTTTGGTAGAAGAGTAATAGAAATCTCAAGAGATGTTTAAAAATAGAACTGCCCGTTTCTGTCAAAAAATTACTTCTGCATTGTAAAGTAGAGGTCTTTGTTTCTGCCTTTATACTTCCCTCAAAATCTTTGGAATCATCACAGTGCTGCAAATATTGTCATTACTTATGTATTGCTTTTATTTTGTTACAAACTACATATTTTTATAAAAGAATAGCCTATCAATAACAATAGCAAAGATAAAATCAAAGAACTAACCAGATGAAGAGAATGAGCGTGAGAAGCCCCACTGCTGTCGGGAAAGAAAGCTTTGCTCTTCTTCCGGCTTGAGCCACGCCACCTGTGGTGTATTAATTAATGCTCAACTGAACTGAGTCAGCACGGTGCTGGGTGCGGAAGGCCCGCCTAAGCATCATTGTCAGCAGCATGAAAGGAGAGCTGGAGGGGAAGAGGCTGTGCTGTTGATTCTCCTGGAGAAGCTTGTCATGCTAGTTTTCCTGGTAGGAGTTCAGCTGTTTTTAGTGTCAAAGGAACTCAGGTTCTCACTATTGCTGAAGATAGTTGTGGTTCTCTTTTTGGGATCTCGGGTCCTTATTTTGAGTGTCACTTCCTGGCTCCAGTGCAGATCCCTCAGGCCACTGGCGCAGATCTTTCATCCCTCTGGTGCAGACTTTCTAGCTTCCTCCACTGACCTTTGGGCCTTTCCAATGCAAATCTTTAATGCAGACTCGTGTGAGGCATTGTCACAGACTTTAGACCTCCAGATGGACTTATGGAGGACATTGCCATGGGATGTACATCCTCAGCTGGATTCTTTGGGTCTCTGGCGTGTAGACAGATATCCTCTATTCTTCTGCATTTGACTTTTTGGGTGAAAACTATAAAAAATAATCCTATAAATTATTTGTCCTATATTAAATCTATTCCCCTTGCAAACCCTGACTACAACACTGTGTTATAACCCATGGCCTTCTTGGTAAACCACCAGCCCATGATATGGCAAAGCATTCTATTCTGTCCAGTGCATGACTCCTGTAACAGGCAAACCTTGCTCTAGAAATCCCATTAGAATTTGCCAGGAATATCAGTTGAGTTATTTTCTGAGCCTTCCCCTGCCCAACACTATTTCCTCATCTTTGATCATTTGCAGATATTACCTATTCCCTAAGTAAACCTCTTGTACTCCAAGCCCTATCTCAGGAGTCAAGGGTCACATAAGTCACTGGAGGTCATCACCACTGGAAACACATGTCTTTGCTTTATTCATATTCCTTTATGTTGTTTTTCAGTATGTTCTGCTCCGAGAGTCTCCTGTCAGCATACTGATGCCCAACTCAACATGCAGAAAGTTCACCATGCCTGGGGATGACTCCTCCACTCCTCCTACTTGATCACTGCCTGATAGGTCTGGACACTCAGTGCCATTCCTCTGTGCTTCTGGTCAAGTCTTCTGAAGCATCACTTCCTCCAAAGGACTGCAGTATGAGGTTGTGAAGTACCTCTCACAGGACTCTGCCTGCAATCACACCTGCCTGCTCCCTCTCCATCTTATCTACTCTGACATGATTCCTTCCCCAGGTCCCCCTGGGAGTGTTTTCCTAATAAATACTTACACATGAAACATCCTCTCAGGGTGCTTCTCAGGGACCCAACCACAACTCTGTGGTGCTCTGTGGCCACAGCACTTTTCAGATGGCTCTGTCCTACACAGCAGTTATTACCTGGCTATCGCCTTTTACCCCATCAGACTTACCTGAGGTGGTAGCTCTGCTTTCTACTATCACTAGCTCTGGTCTTCTGCCACCACTCTCCTGGAGCACAAGGCCTATGCATGCTAAGCAAAGTGCTCTGCCACTGAATTGTATCCCCAGGGCTTCTTTTATTTTTTCACTTTGAGATAGGGTCTTTCTAAGTTGTCCACTCTGACCTCACTTGTGATCCTCCTTGTCTCAGCCGCCCAGTAGCTGGGATTACAGGTGTGAATCATTGCACTCAGCTAGCACCCTCTATCTTGTAATAAGCCTTCATATGAGCCATATGAGGTTTATCCTTTAAAGTATCTATCTATATGGCCTACGAAATTCATAGCACTCAAGAGATTTGGAGTGAGACACAAGTTTAACATGTTGGACGGCTCCCCATTTTCCACATCTGATCAATTTAACTCTGGGACTACATGTATAATAAGCTACTTTAGAGGACGTTGTTGAAAGTTTGGTTTTAAAGTTCTTCCTCAGTGTAAAGGTAAAGATAAAGATACACTTCTCGTTCCGCTCACTTGGCTCTCAGAAGGCGTTCTGTTGGCAACAGCCAGTAAACAACCTGCAACGCTGATATCTGACACTAGGTGGCCAACTGTGACTCTCCAGTGTTCTTGTTTGCAGAAACCCATCAGTAGGCCCAGATTGCCAGGCCCTGCATGTTCACTATTCAGTCTAGAAAAGCCGCCTCCCATGCCATCTCTCCATTCTCAATTTGCGATTTTCCCACATTTTTTTCAGTGCAGAAGCACCCACAATACCTGCATCTCCCTGCCCTGCTAATATGTGGGAAGGTTCGCAGTTTATATTTCTCTCTAACTGCCCTCCCTTAGCGTACTTGTTGTTAGACACCTAAACACTCGTGCAGACCCAAGGGTCCGGGTCTCCAGGGCAAAGGCTGTAGAAAAGTCACCTTCTGACGCAGGAAAGTGTGTGCGTGCGTGTATGTGTGTGTGTGTGTGTGTGTGTGTGTATGTGTGTGTTCGCAAGTGAATGCACTCTGTCCTCTATGCAGTCCTTCCTTACCCTCTTCGATGTTAAAAAAATCAGTAACTGTCAAAATCATTACGTTTCTAAGGACTTCTTTTAGTTATAAGAAAACTAGCTTAAGACTGGAAAAGCATTCCCTTTTTCATTAGTAGCTTTAAGAAGCCAGGCATGGTGGCAGCCTGTGCTACACAGTGAGTTCAAGGCCTGAACTATATAGTGAGACCTACCTAAAAAAATAAATAAATAAATAAATAAAAATAAAAACAAAAGTGCCCAAGATCTGTGGCACTTTTTCCCATCTACCGATGTGTTATGTTTCCCATCTACCAATGGGAAAAAAGGACACACCTTGGCTTGGACGGGAACCAGCGTCTGAGCTGAACAAACAGAGGCCACCAGCACACCTCAAAGCCCCATGGGTCCTGAAGCTAGGCAAAGAAAATCATGATTGGCTGGATACCACGATTTCAGCTGTTGGAAACTTCTCATTCAAAAACACAGGAATTATTTTCTTGACTCCATCCTTTTTTGATTTTCACATTTTTAATTTGCAGTCTTTTCATTGTGTTTTCAGGAGTCTGCAGGTTTTTATCCCTTTCCCTACTTTTTAAATTTATTTTCCTTTTCTTTTCCCCTTTCAACTCCTCTTCTGTCCAACCTTTTAGATTCTATGTTCTCAGTTTGTCTTTTTCCTCTTTTCCTTGTTTGTTCTTTCCTGCAACTGTTCTCTAATATTATTAATTTTTATTTACTCTTAGCAGGACC